>CAVNYN010201313.1:0-23756 GCA_963692815.1 Nyctanthes arbor-tristis
TGCTCTTCCGATCTCCTAAAATTGGAATGGGGCTACTGATACTGTGATTGTTATTTTGACAATGATTGAATTAGAATATGGTAATTGACAACATTGTCTCTGTTTTTACGATGATTGAATATTTTCTTGAATAGCAAGATTTCAAGATTGTTACTCAAATAACACTCAAAGTAAAAATGGGGTTATTAACTAGTATGATCTAAAATATGACAACCTAAATATAGAATCATATTAAGTAGAAGAACCCCGAATAATATGAATCAAAATACAGTGATTTACTTATAAGACAACACAAAGTATAAGGACATTTTGAGCAATAAACGAGCGAACCTTGTTTCGCCACATCACCTCCTAAAATATACGGAGCCAAATCGTGCCACTTGTCCTATTTTGATTGGCGAAACTCAAAGATTAATAAAAAACAACAAAATTCGAAATGAAGGGCTAGATAGAAAGATTTCTTTAACTAGCCAATCCTCTCTCTCTCTCTCTCTCTCTACATCCATAACCTCGAACCTTGGCTCCTTCTTGTTAGAAATCATGCTTTGCTTCTTATTGGTGAATGCCAAGATCTTTAAATATAAAAGGAAATTCGTCCAAAAATTGTAAGAAGAGGAAAACAACCCCTAAAACCTATCAAACACTTAGTTTTGCACTTGGAAAAGATCCCTCTTCATATATAAGGAATCCAACTTAAAACACTACTTTGATTAAGGAAAATGAAGGTTTTGAGGGCACTTGTTAATAATTCATGAAACTTTTGGAAGAATCAAGGTTAAAGAGGTGAGTAATTAATACTTTAATTCCCTTCTTGCATTCATGAAGCTTTGATAAGATAAACGTAGATTTTGACATGGATTTTGAGATAATGTTATCTTGAAAGGAAGAATTGATTTATTGCATTTGGATCACTAGTTAATGCTCTACCCGTCTTGTCTTTGCTTTGCTTTGCTTTGTTTTATTGTCATAGTAGGGGCCATCATGATTCGGAGATGGGTGATAATTACTATAGTATTTGCTTTGATAAGATAAATGTGTAACTTTGTGTTGATTAGAAAATTACCTTTCAGTTCAAAGGCTTCCCAATGGCTTGTCTCAACTAGGTTAATCAATGAAATATACAGATTAACATAACTTGTTGAGTTATTTAAATTTTATTAAAAACCTCGTTGAAATTCTTTAAAAATTAAACAACTTATTAGTTTAAGTAACTAGCCTTATAGAATGTAAAACAATCCAAAGGTAAGAAAAATTCGTTTTGTACATCTCATCCTCGCTATTTTCATAAAAACTTCCGCTATATAATTTAATAACCGATATAAGATATTCAAGAATATTGAATATTAGCGGGGGCGTGACACCATTTACCAAGCCCGATTCATGCCTGAGAGCGCTCGATGATTATCATAATCAAATACCTATCAAAAATGGTCAAAATCACTATATATAGCTGATCCACATGTGCTCTCAATTGATCAGTAGCTACTAAGAACTAAATCAAAACAAGAGAAGATAACATACACATCACAACTCATCCACCGTCTTGAAATCACTAGAGAGCTCATGACCATGCAAGCAAAATAAAACAAGTAGGCATTGCACTGGTTCTTGGTACCAAGCTGTGGCCTTAAGGTATACATTAACTCGGGTAGGACACCATAAATTTCTGCAATAAGCTATTAATAAGGTTTAGGATAATTACTACGGTTACCTGTTCACTCTTAATTCTCTACAAGATTGAAGTGGTGCTCCTAAAGTTTTAATCAGAAGTTTGAGGGAGTTTAAAGGCAAAAAATGGGTGTTCTTTCAAAGTTGGGAAGCCTTCTATAGAGAAGAAGCTGATTTAAGACCTTTGATATTCCATGATGAGGTTTTCTATGGCCGATTGTGTAAGTAAATCAACCTTTGAATTGGGAGTTTTGTACCAAATATAGAAGAAGAAGGTTGAGGAATGTTAGTCCTTCCATTCCCCAAGTGTGACCCTTATAAGTGACACTTGTCTTACATGCCTGAATTCTTACAAGTGAATCATTTCTAGTATTAGTTTATTATTGCTTAGATACATGTGAAATTCACATTTTATGAATAATGCTATTTATCTAGAATGGAGATTGGTCTTCAGTATAGTTGTTATCTCCTTATTGGTCATTCAATAAATGAGGACCCTCATGTATTTATCATATATATTAACTCATCCTCCAATACAAAATGCCAGCAAGACTGGAGATCCAGTCTTAATAAATAGCATAACTCATATGTTATAATATCGGTCATATTTAATTCCATGGTGTCATGTGCTTTCATAGGGTGCTACATAAACATGTATGCAATTCTGCCAATAGAAAGATTCATACCTTCAATTTCGAATTTTGAAGATTCTAATATTTGTATTGAATTTCCAAAAATTTCCTAATAATATTGGATATGAAGAATTACATTTACTGGGCATTACATATAAGGTTTCTTGATAAAGTTAAAGAGCTTTACACTAGACAATGCAGCAGTTAACAAGAAGTTGATAGATCAGCTAATCCCCCTATTAAATTCAACTTCGATTGAAAATTGTTTCACATATATTGTGTGTGCCATGCCGTTAACTTGATAGTCCAAACCGCTCTTAAATTCATCAAACAACCATTGTTTAAAATTCATACTACATAGGCGTTTATAACTGCTTCCACTTGTCATCAGCACGTTCGTCACTAACATGAGTACTCACTTGTTCTCTACATATTTGATGATAAAGTCTCACGTGCGATATGTAGTCATTACCCATTTTGGGAATGGGAGGCATCGACTTGGTGATGTTGGTGGCCTATCTTCGTTCTAATTGAAGCGATGTCGCAGTGGATATCAAGTTCTTGGAGGTTTTTTCATCAATGCTACTACAAGCTCTGGTGTGTATAATTACCTAACCTCCACCCTCGCCCTTTTACATTGTTGAGCATTGCCCATAATTTGAAGATTTGAAAGAAAGAAGATAGATAAGGAGGAAATTATTATATACGAACTATATGTCTGATAGTGTAACGACAGCAGCCGATAATGTTTAATGCTGTCAACACATTACCACCTCCTCTCCAGACCACATCAGAGGTTAGTTTTAAATCACATCATATGTATAGTGCTGTAATTGCAGTTGACACCTAGTGGTCGAAAATTTAATTCTTGGAAATTATTAAAATAAGAGAGATAGGGAACCAAAGATAATAGAATAATGTTATATAACACCAATATATGTGTCATCACACGACGTATTTAATGGTAAGTGTAGTTAAAGATAAGAACACGCGAGGCACATTATTTAGGTTATCTGGATTGGTACTTAACACTAGTACCACTAGTGGTGCTATTTAGCATTACTCAAGATAATATAGGAATAGATGTAAAATGAAACGAAGAAAGATTTTACATGGTCTCCGAATCACTTGCCCTCTTCGATAGATAATCCACTGCGTTTGTTGTTGCACCTCTTATATCTCCGACTATGAACACCATTTGATGTCTTTGTCATCAAATTGGTACACTTTTAGTGCCAAATTAAAAATTCTTTCCAACGAATTGCATGAACGAGTACGGTTATGGCACTTACGGTGGAAACTACAAAATTTTTTAGTGGACATGATTTTTTAACTTTTAGATCCTCTCTTTAGTTTTTGCTATCAATTTGCCAAGAACACAACTGAAACACCTCATGTGGATGAAGTTTTGATTTAGAGAAAAGAAGAAAAAAAAAAGAAAGAAAAAGAAAAAGCACAAAAATACTCATAGGTTTGCTACAAACTGCGACATAGGTGGACTCAATTGTCAAAAGACTCATAACTATGTCACACTGCATGATTGTGCAACTCGAGTTCTAACAACTTGCAGCCCCCGTAACATGAAGTCAAAATTGAGGAGACGATCCTCCTTTGCAAAGCTTTGAATTCCATTGCAAGCTTTACATCCCACTCGGCTGTTTCCCTGCAAGACCAAAGAACATTTCTTCAAAACAATGTTCATTAGGGTTCAAAGATTGATCAAAGATCGACACCATAACGTACACCTTGTTACCTTCCATCAAGTGTTTCTTCACCAAGGGCTGCCATCATACCTTCGAAGGTAGAGCAAAGGTCTCCAAGTACTTCTAGTTCAATTTCTAAGTTTTCGCGTGTCTGGCCATAGTTAAATAGAGGAGTTAGAAACAAAGCCAAAAATTTTTCATTTATAGAAATATATGAGCGTTGAAATGTTTACAACCATATTTGACTTCCATATTGGATTTCGAGCTCTGCGAAGATGATTGAGTAAGGGTTGTGGCAACCCATAATGAAAAATCTCATGGCTCTTCGAGAACCAAGTGCCACGAACCATGTTAGTCATCCAATCACATTCATTATCTCGATCCTCATGATCTTCAACCTGCGAAACATCAATATCTGTAACAGAGAGGGGGTACAAGCCAACGAACGAATCAGTTATAAATATCCAACTCTTATGCATACATGTATAATAAAAGTACCTCTAAAATTAAAAGAATAAAAAAACACGAAACAGGACAACATTAAGAAGTACCTAGTGGGATAACATCATGGGGATTGTCTCCTTGTGGCATGAAGCCATAAAAGGTCAGCAGGTGAGAGCTAGAGAAGTTCCCATAACTAAGAAAACATTGTTCTCCGGCACTACATGATCTTGACAAAGGAAACTTCAAGGTATTTGTAGTCGAATCTATTCTGCCATAATGCATTATGTGAGGATACATCTGTCAACAAGGGGGAAACATATGAGCTGTGCAGAAAATAAGTTGAGACCTGAAATATGCAGTTTAACAGAGGCATACACATGGGAAAACATTCAAGCTACTAGGGTCAGGATTCTGTCCCAATGATGCATAGTCGTACAAAAGTTGCAGTATATTTATATTACAAGAACAGCTTAATTTAAGAGAGTAATGTTTTCTTTTCTTTTCGTGTTTTTTTCTTTTCCAAGTCAATGATATTGGGAAGCGTGAGATGTTTTTTCTTATCAGGTTTGTCCGATCATGCTCCTACTATTTGCAAGATCTTTATAACATATAATATATTGATATAAAACACACAACACAGAAGGCAAAAGAAGTGACTCATAAGTGCAGCCTAAAGGCAGACCGAGTGATTGAGAAAGCCAGCAACAGGAATTAAGCAGGTCCCGAGTTTTCCATCACTGAAAATAACTTTCATACTATTAGAGTACCAGAGCTCGCAAGCCCATAGGAACTGCTCCCATGTATACATCTCTCGTGGAAATACATCAGGATGGCAATCACACAATGCAGGAAATAACTCATCATATTGCATCCTTAAATGCTGCAACAAAATAACGTTATATCAAAAACTAATGTATCTAAAGAAAACACTTAAATGATTAGGATGGTGCTATATAACAATCCTATTTCCCTTGAAAAATGTTTCATCTAGTCTCATTCTGATTAAAAGACGGGTTAAAAAAATGCTGATATAAATATTGAACCTATGCTGAATGGTATTTTCATACCCTGCCATAAATCATCCAAGGTAACCCAAGAAAGACTGAATTGAATTTTTACACTCCTAGACAGTATAACTGTATGAATAGAGTTTGCTTTTAGATTAAAGAAATTCTACAACCTATTTGAAAAAAATATGTATATATATTTAACTATTCCTCATCCTTTTTTCCTAGCATCTAGTTATATGGAAGCAGGACCCCTATGCTGAAAGATGCTTAACTGAAGACCCATCTTCTTTAAGTTCACAAATTCTCTTCATCCGAGCCTCTAATCTAGCATTGCTTTAACCTCATAATAATTCAGAAAGTTAGATGATTATCTTATTTTTGTCTCGGACAAAGTGCTGAAGTGTTCACCATTTCTTGTAATAATTTTACTAAATGAATGAATAGGATCACATACCACACCCCTCCTTATCCAATAACAACAAGACTTTTCACTTTAGTATAGCAGAAGTATATACACCTTTACTGCTTTCTCTGACGTGGACTTCTTCAATATTTTCAACATGATAAACAACTATTTTTGTTAAGTTCCATCCATTCTGTCAAAGCCCAGAATTTAGCACGAAATAGCCAGCGTTACAAAAATAATGTACTAGCTTTTTCTCAGTGAATCAAAATATTATACAAAGTGTAACTTGTATACCATAGGTTTTTGTGATGAAAAATAACAATTCTATTTGACCTCTTTTGCTTGCACAATCTCTTCTAACAACAAGGTTCCATCTAACACCATGACAGCATCAATCCCGAAGCTCAACCCTGTGTTTATTAACAGAATCAAATAGCGACGCCACGTGAGCCAATGGTGAACAGTATATACGCAATAAATCCATAGAACATGATTTAGACAGCAAGACTTTGCAGTGTACAAGAGAACAATGAAATAAATTTGTTAGGCTCTTCAGTTTCAGAAACAGGAGAACAAGATGTGGCATTCGGAGCACACATTTTGTCTCCATTTTTCCTCTACAGCTTAACTTGCGAACTACATAGTCTAAAGTGAATAAACAAATGTAAAACCTAATATCAGACTGACTTGGACTTCAGAGGAAAGCTGTAAAACTCGATCAGATATCTTTTTTCTATCACAACATAATGCCCTCATTCTCAGATTTTCATTAAGTTAATGCATTGAAGATAGAATATTGGTGATGTGTACATCTAGTCGTATCAGCATTGAAACAACAATATTGAAACCCATTCCCTTCAATAGTTGGCATTCATTCTGTCCCTTCCATTATAGGATAATTCATTCAAAAAATCAAAGAATGACACAGTATTTAAAAACTATATCCACGTAATGGAGATGGAACTGAGCCAAGCATTGCTTGTCTAGGTTTTGGCTGAGCCAGAGCCCACTCGGAGCTTATTTATTACTTTTTTTTATTTTTTATTTTCTTAACTGATTTGCTTGGCTCAGCCAAATCCACGTGCACCGAGCAGCTTCTGCAGATATTTCTTTGTTTGGGCTCAGCCAAGCGCCGGCTGTTGGGCCAGAATTTCATCCCTATCTTGGAATAACTACTTTTCATAAAATGAAATTTTCAATGCTTCTAAAGCAGTCATAATTCCTGACTGTTACTGTTCAAGCTCCAAAGCCTATCTGTTTAGCCTCATAAGTCATACCTACTCTACCTCAAAAGCAATTATCCAGCACCCCAGTTGACATCAATCTCAACATGAGTCAAATAAGAGATGTTAAAGTAAGAGGAAAAAATGGTGTTAAAAACTTATGGACCCATGCGTCAATACTTACCCGTGTTAAAGTTTTGTGGCAATGTATCAAAATATAAATAAAATTTGGAACTATGATTGTGTTTCTCCTTCATGCTCCACAATAATAACATTGTCTCGGCCGAAATCCCGTCAATTTGCTCCAAGATTGGGAACTACCTTCAATAAATGTGATTAATCTAAAATAACATATTACATATAGAAATTTAGGAGTGCAAAATGGAAAATGTATAAAGTTGGTAGGCAAGTCAATACAATTAGCTTGGTAATGAATGAAAGAGAAATAGTTAGGTTATTAACTTAGACAAGAATCAGAATGGGGGAAAAACCAAAAAAAAGAAATAAAAAATAAAAAAGTTAGGCAAATATGTCTGCCCATGTCCTTGAACTAAGAGGCATCATTGATGATGAGCAGATTAATCATTTATTGATTCTCAAGTCTAACCCCTCCTCCTGCTATGAGAACAAAAGAGTATAACACTTTACCATCTTTTTTTACCACACAAGGGTCCGTTTGGAATCATTTATAATTTGTCCCATTTATAAATAAAAGCAATCATTATACTTTATTAGACACGTGTCAACTACTATAATTGACATCTTATAATGATTTGAAATGTCCATCCCATAGTGCAATACGTCAAACATAGTTGCTTCCAAGTGTGTTGCAAAAGGACAATCATCATCTCATCTATAAATCAACAAATTATAAATCTATCCAAACGGACCCTAAATCATATTAAAAGAGCTGATTTTGAAAGACCAAAACTAAGATTTATGAGATCTAAATTACTAGTCTCCCCATATATGTTTATGAAAAATAAAAGATACCATGTCCGATTCATGCACAAGCTCCTCGGAAATTATGACAGATAGAGGAACTTCTAGAGCAATATCTCCAACTTCTAAGTCTGCTCTAGCTATGGCCCCTCTTCCAGCCCCTTCAACGTCTACAATACAAAGAAAACTTTGAAAAGATAATGGAAAAAATCTTCAATGTTAACAAACTTTCCAACTTCTGCAAAAGCTAGCAATTATAAGAAACTTCCAACCGCTAATAAAACTGGCTTTCCTGAATTTAATCAAGAAGAATGTCAAGATGGTTAATCAACCAATATTTAAAATAAGACTTACAAGCTATGTCTAATTTTGTCTTAACACCATTGTTTGCAGACCATTCTAGGAGACACTTTTCTTTATCAGTGTTAAAATCTCTAAGGATTCTTGTCTCTTCATCAATTTTGGTTCCCAGACCACGAATCCTGCAACTCTTGCAGCACTTTTATCATCAAGTCTTTGCCACTGGACATCAATTTGTCAATGATTTTGAGGACTGAATCAAGAGCTTCCAGCTCATTTCTTGGATTGATAAAAACAACTGGATCCCTAGCATCTCCACAAAAGTAAAGTTCTACCTGTAACATGGTAAATTCAAATTTCTAGTTTAGTTCTATTATGAATTATAGACCATCAGCATCATCTAGATTGAAAAATTGCTCGGACCTGAGAAAGAGTTGTCACAGGTAAAAGACTAAGTATTTTACTGCCTATTTCCAATATTTATGAAAATGCCACGTGCGCACATACTTTACGTACAACTGTACCAAATATAAATTGCAATAAACATACTCACATGGATAGATAAAGAGGAAAAAGCGCCTAATAGAAAGTTGGGAAGTTGTAGATGCATATTATGCTACTTTAGCATGCTCTTTGTTGGACCTTTCTCCATTTTTCATATTTCTTCATGAAACACTGTTGCACCTAAGTGACGAAGCCGGTTATTTGCAAGGTCCGGTTAAGGGATTAACTACTATGATAATTTTTAAAAAATAGAGAAAAGACGAGTCTCAAGTAGGGTCTTGTGAAATGAAAATTCTGTGTCAACCAAGAAACAGATGGAAATGGTAAATTACATTTATGAGGTCAAAGGAAGGTTTGCGGAGTCAGATTATTTGCAGGAATTGCTAAGGGATTAACAACTAGGATACAAAAGTTTACAGAAAAGACGACATCTCATGTAGGGATTGGTGAAATGTAAATTCTGTATCAGCAAAGAAACAGATGAAAATGGTAAATTACATTTCTGAGGACAAAAGAAAATTTGTAGAACCTTGACCTTAATTGCTGCATCTTTATGTATTAAATATCTATCAGCATTTCCAGGACTATATCACGACAATACTTCTGCAAGTGAAACGTAACACTGTTAACTGCTCCAATTGCTTAAATCTTTTAGAGATGACATAAATATATTGCTATTTGCTTCAGTAGACAGACAATTTTTCTTATACAGGAGGAGATTGTGAAATTTTGAATTCAAACCTAGTACATTTGCATGTTTTAACACCCGGAACAGTCAGCCAGATCCGAAACCAAGAAGTCACTGTAATACAGTCAACTGTACCTCAAGATAATCCTACAGATTTATGTAAGTTTACAGTTTAGAGAAGAGTACCTCATCGAAGTTTATAATTCTTGCTCGTTGAAGCACTATATCCAAAAAAGACATCAACTGATCATGAGTAAACGATCTTCTAATGCTCATTGATCCTTCCAAATTCAAACCAACATCTTCAAGTAATTTCTAATGATTAAAACCAAAATTAGGCAAAGCAAGAAAGGAGAAATAGTACATTTAACAGGATAATAGGTAATGCATTACAAATTGTATAAAACACAAGAAATTTGCTATTAAATCAAAACCCTACCTTCTTTTTCCCAAAGAAAGGGTCACTTTTAGGAAGTTCAAGAACCAATGGAATATCATTTTCAATCTCAGAAGCATCATGGTTCATATTCTGCTACAAATGATTAGATACAGAATTAGAAATTTATCAACAAATTTATTCAGCATTCAAACTTTTAAATGAGAGAACTTTTCTCAAACAATATCTTTTTCTCAAACTCACATATAACAAAAGCAAAATATGCATAATGAAGTACTCAATTTTCTTTAGCATGCTTATTTAGTATGCAGTTTCTTCTTGACACGTCAAATAAATATCACAAAATACGAAAGAAATTAAACTCAAGTTTAAATAAAAATGAAAAACAAAACAATATTATGGAATTTCAATAGCATAGTCAAAGAGTAATCATTTTTTTCTTTTCAATTCTTCCAAATATATTTTCTACGAGTAACCATTTGGAAGCAACAGGGGGCGAGGGTACAAATATTCAGAACATACAAACAGGTTCAAGAAGATGATTACAGAACAGTTAATTCTCCTGAATGTGTAAATTCGTAGTTTACCTGGTTTACTTCCATTGAAAAAGAAGTGGAAATCGGAGCGGGAGGAAAATGTTGTGACGCGGCCTTGAAGAGCAGTAACTGAGTAACTTGCTGCAAAATAACTTTCATGATATTTTGGGAAATTAGTGGAGAATTACCCAGAATTGGGTCCCCCATCTTATCGAAAATGGGGAAGTAGATCTTTAACCTATCATTTTAGTAGTCGCAGTCACCAAATTTTAGTAGAGTTTGGAGTCAATTGAAATCATTTTGGGTAAATTTTGCATATTGTCCCCTGAACCTTTGCACTTTCTGACAAACAGGTTCCCATTCTTTTCTCAAAGTTGTGAACCCCTAACTTTTTATAAATTGACACATAAGTCTCCAGTTATTCAATAGAGTGAGTCTCCAACCACCCAAAATTTCACATATGGAGTCAATTGAATTCTATTCATGTAAATTTCACATATGGTCCCTCAACCTTTGCATTTTCTAGCAAATGAGTTCCCATTCTTTTCTCAAAATTGCGAACCCAATTTTTCATAAATTGACACAGAAGTCCTCAATTTTTCAATAAAGTGAATCTCCAATCTTTCAAAAGTTCGCAAAGGCTCCTATAGACGGTTTCCGTCCAATAATATTGTGTTTTTTAATAATATACAAAAGAATTGTAGGAAATGGGAATTGAATTCTTGATCAAAGGTTTGGAAATGAAATAGGATGTTAGATCATATGAGTTTTAGCCCACTCAATAATATTGTTAAAACATATTAAAATGAAATTTTTATCATTAATTAATATTTAAATAAAGATAAAAAATTAAAAAGTAAAAAATAACAGAAAATAAAAAGACAAATAAATTGTTCTTCAATCCCTACCTTTATACCCTAACTGCAATCTAACCCTGGCAAATTTCAATGGCCAAAATAGAGAATTTCTTCCTTCCCTCTCCAAACAACTACTTTACTTTCATTTCCAATAGATAGATGGGAGTGTAATTTTGTTGACCCGTTTAAATATGACCCTCATTAGAGGTGGTCAAAATTAATATATGAGAGAGTATGGTGGAGCCCATTCTTAAACTTTTACTCTCTTTCGGATAACTGTTTAGTTCCTCTCTCTTGTCATCCATTTACCTTTTCTTTTTCTAACCTATTCGTGTTCGACGAAAATATTTTTGCGATGACAATCAACGGAAAATTAACCATTTTTTCTTTCTTTCTTTCTCCTCCTCCTCCTCCTCCTCTCTCTATCCCTCGCCTCTCTCCCCCATTCTATGTCTTTTACTTTCTCTCTCTATCGCCCTAAACGTTGTTGATGTGGGGATTTATGAGCATAATAGTTGGCTCGGTGTGGTGTTATGGGCAAAGTGCCAATGTTCTAGCCTTCAAGAGAGATGTGCTTGATGGGTTTATGGATGTGCTAATTTTAGATCTTTACACAGCAGTTAAAAATGGAGTCTTGGATGAAGTTGGAGTTGACTTCTCAAATAATGCATCTTTAAGCAACTCCTTTATTATGAATAGTGACAAAAATGATCTCACGCCATACGTCTGATAGGATTATCCCACTAAATGCACATGTGATATGAGATTATTAGATAACCTCTATATGGATTGGCCCTATTGTGGGACAACTCATCATGTGTGCATCTAGTGAGATAATCCCACTAGATGTATAGTGGGGGAACATGACTGTGAATGGTGGCTGCCCAATCTCATCTATTTGATCATCTAAATCTTCTGAGCTGAAATAATAGCGGGTGCCAAACATGTTTAGTTGGTCCCATTAGGGATGGACCTAAGATTTTATATAGGACTGAGTTAGATCTAGAGAAAAACCATCGAAGCTTGGAAGGGGGCAGGGGGTTTGCTACCCCCGAAAATTTTTTTATTATACAATAAATTGTTGGAAGTGAAATTGCACTACAAATGTCAAAATACATAAAAATTTTTATCTAAAAAAAAGAAAATTTGACATAGTCTTCTTTATTAATTAGCTTAAATCAAATATGAAATATAATAATATTCTCACGAATACACAAATCACAAGTATATATAATAATTTTAACAACCATTTATCCATTAATGGCAAACAAAAACAAATAGATATTATAGTACAAAAGATAAAAGATTCTCCATTCTCTTAGATGCACATAAAATAGATAACAAATGCTTAAAATTAGATTTACATAAATTGTGCCCAAAGAGATTTTAAAGTATATATAAAAAGTCGTCTATAATAGATTCTACATCTAACTCCATTGTAAACTCTCGTTCATTATAGATCATCATGCAATCTCCAAGAAAGTCATCCCCCCTCTTGTTACGAAGGGTTTTCTTGATATATTTCATTGCAAAAAATGCTCGCTCAATAGTTGCAGTTGAAACTGGAAGAGTCAACATAAGAGAAATCAATCTAGTGAACATAATATAAGTTTCTGACTTCCAACTCTCAACTAATTTTCTACACAAGTCAGAAAGCATATAAACTTTGAATCGAGGATTGGGCACCACATTGTACTCAAACACTACAAGGAATAAGCCCAATAGCTGCGACTCGCGTCGTCGCAAAATGTGTATATATTGCCGCAAATGTGTGACATCAACGACAAAGTCGCCTGAGAATGTCACGGCTAAAAACTCGTGGTAATAGATCCAAGACGCTACTAAATCTATTATATCTCATTTTAAAAGGCGGAAACCTTAAACATTTATATAAATAAATGCGGAACATTTTTTGTTTCTATTTAAAGTAAACACAATAGTATTTATTAAATAATACCAAGTAAATCCATTGTCAAAAATTTACACAACTTTTGAATTTTGAAATAATATTTAAATAATTTCTAACGGTACCAACAAACAAAACAACTTATTTCTTTTTTTTTTTTCCTTTTATCAATTGCCATCACTGATCGAATCACTGCCAGCTCGAGACTCTGAAATGTTTGAAATAAAAAGTGTGTGTTTCTTCTAAACACTCAGTAGATTCCAACGCATTATCTTTAAAAAAAAATATGCAATACATATCAAGCAATTAAGACATGTATACATGTAAATTATGTATGTGGGCTTGTCTTAATACAAACTAATTGTCTATGTCTGTGGGCCCGTCAAAATGACGAGCTAAATCTGTGGGCTTCCGATTAAGGTGAGCTAATTATGCGCATACTTTCCATGTTTCTATAAATCACATACAGTACATGCATAATCACATAATACAACATTGCATCATACTTTTCGTAAAAGTGAGCACATAACTTTGAAAATAACTTTGAATAGGAAATCTATCTCGTTATGCTATCCTTTTTCAAGTTTGAGCTATAAGGCACTAGAACGTCAAATCCCGCGTCTTGTCTAGATAAAATATTTAATAACAAAAGTTAGGAATTTTGAAAGTATTTAAACTAAATAAAAGTACAGAATCATATTGTAACCTTTAAAAGTTTTTAGACTAAAATATAATTTTTCAAAGCTGTTGGGACTAATATGGAGTTTCTGAAACCTGAGAGACTAACAAGAATAAGACTGAAACTTTGCTGACGGGACGGAACTATACAAAATGTTTGAGACTGAATTGAATTAAAATGAAAGTTCTGGACTAGTTCAACTGACAGTAAGAAGATAAGGCTGAAATCGAACAGTTTAAGACAAAAGGGACTGAAATAAGACGTCTGCTAAACCTGAGGGCTTGATTGAAAGAGTAAATTCAACAAAATCCCTAACCTCCCAGATCGTTCTGCCCCAATTTCATATGGAAGGCAGAAACAGAGAGTCGAAGGGCGACCGGAGTTCGGGTTTGGAGCCTAAGGTTCGAGGGTGGTTCGAGGCCTTGGCGCAGAGGTAGTGTGTCGTGGGTTTGAGGATGGTTCGAAGGCTGGGTTCATGCCAAGTTCTCGGGTACACAAATTTGGGGGTTCGTGAACGGGTTCGTCGAGGACTACCGTTTGAGGGACCGAGATCGCGGTTAAAGGTTTCAACTTGGGTTCCTGAGAAGCAGCGGTGGAGACTGGCTCTTCAAGAATTCGAGAGCACGGTCGGGTAATGGCCAAAAACAGAGGTAAGGAGCGGGTTTTTTTTTTTTTTTTTTTTAATTTCAATTTCTGATTTTGGAGTTCCGTTTTGGACCGAAGGAGTAGTGGTGAATGGAAGACGAGACGGTGGCTGGTGGATTGCGGAATCAGGTTCGATTCGAAGAGCAGCAATGGCTACCGCGTGGTGTGTGTGTATGTGTGTGTCCATGTATGTATGTATAATGTATATACCTTTGGAGATTGAGAACTGATTGAGTTGGTGAGTAGAGTGCGCTTGAAAGTGGTGTAATTTCTCTGAGTGTATGCGTTGGAAATTTGTGAATGTATAGCAGTGTGTGTGTATCTACTTACTTCTCTAGCAGTGTGTTGGGAAATTGTAGTGTGTCGTGTGAATTGTGTAGTTTCTGCTGGGAGTTGCTGTGAATTTCTGTGTATGTATGAATGTATAATTGCAGAGAAGAGTGTATCGTTTCTTGCTTGGGTCGTTTGCTTTGTTTGGGTTTTCTGTGTGAGTTAATTACATACATATATATATATATATATATATATGCATATATGAAATTGCGTCATTGATGAAGTAAATTGTAGGGAGATTCGAGGGAGTAGTGGAGATGCTACTTGAGGGATTTCAGGTGATGTGGTTAACAGAAAATCTGGAAGTGAGGGATCACAGTAAATCTGGAGGAGAACGTTGGCGATAGATTTGGTTGTGGGCAGATTCTTCAAAGTGTCTTCAAAGACTGTTGTTGAAGCAGTCCAAGTATTGTTTGGTTGTGCTCGGCTACAAATTGGGCCTTGAATTGGGCTCAAATAATTTGAAATTGAACTTAAAATGGATAAGCAGTTATGCTTGGGATTTATAAGAAAATGTAAATTTTGGGTTTTAAAAACAGTAAGTCTTGGACTTAAGAATTTTGGACCGGACTAGGGAAAATTTCTTAGATGACGGAAATAATAATTAATTGAACTCGAATTTACTATTTGGAAATAACATTCAATTAATTATAAGCGTATATTTTTCTTTAAAACAAAGTTTGACAAGCAACGCGAATTCTTTAAAACTTTATCGTGATGAACATTAAAATTTATGGGTTAGGGTGGTAGGGATGCACTTAAATTATTTTAAAATCTTTTAAAATAAAATTTTCAGTTAAAAAAATTCCGGTCGCTGCATTAGGAGCCACCTAATAGAGGAGACATAGTCGTGGTTATATGATCGACAGGCTTCGGTCATTAAAAAAATAAAAAAAAAAGAATTTAGCGCGACCCGCCACTACTTAACCCGACCCGACCCCCGCCCCTCCCCAGCCCCGTAGCCCCGTCCTTCTCCATCCATATTTAATTAAATATTATATGCCCATGTGAGGAGTCAAATTCAGAAACCTTGAATGCAAAGGCATGGTACTTCACTAACTGGACTAGCTTGACTTTTGGTTATTACCTTGCTTTTACAATATATATTATATAGATTATTATAACTATAGTGACGAATATCTTCTCTATAACAATGACTTTCCGTCGCTAAAGACAAGAACAAAGGCGGGAAATTTTCCCGCAAATCATATAAAGACGATATTTATGGGTCATCATTTTAGATCAAGAAATATAGCGACGACTTTTACACATTGCCTCTATAGATACCAATATACAGTGGCGACATTACTTGTCGTATCTGCAGATATGTCCTACAGCGACTTAAAATCGCCACTGTGGCCAACGTTATAGCAACGACATCTAACGTCGTCGCAAAATATCGCCGCTATAACTCCTGTTTCTTGTAGTGAAAATGCTTCAACTCATACTCCAATGCACAAACGTCGTCATTTGAAAAATAATGAGGATAGAATTTCTAGGCAAGCTTGCAAATATCACCTCTATTGTATGATTCAAACTCATTTCTTGGATCCAATGCCACACTTAGAGAAAGAAGTTCTACAAATGTCTTAGTAAATCTTGTATTTAACTCCACATCACAAAATCTATTGCTATATTGAAAACATTAAAGTGATAATAATGTTTTGAACAAAAACTTTTCACTTCATCAAGAAATCCCTCCCATCCATCTTTTCTTAGTTGTTGAATAAAAGTTTGTTTAGAAGAGACAAGACCTGTAGCATCCAAGATATCAACAGACTTCCTTTGATGAGATTGACAAAGACTATAGGTTTGTTAGAGTATCTGATCTTGATTTTGTGTATTCTAATTCTGTTTATCTATTTGATGTATCTGAACCTATTACATATGATGATACGTTACTGTCAAAAGATAAAGATAAATGGTTTAGTGCTATGCATGAAGAAATTGATTCTTTATATAAAAATCAGACTTGGGTGCTTGTTCCTAAACCGAAAGATAAAAAGGTTATTGCTTGCAAGTGGATTTTTAAAATAAAAAGAGGGGAAGGGCAGGTTGGTAGGATAAGGTACAAGGCAAGACTCGTTGCAAAAGGTTTTTCACAAAAAGAGGGTATAGACTACAATGAGATTTTTGCACATGTAGTCAAATACACTTCTATTCGATTGTTTCTTGCCCTTGTAACTCATTTCGACTTTGAACTTGAGCAACTTGATGTAAAAACTGCTTTCTTGTATGGTGATCTAGACGAGACTTTTTACATGTGTCAACCTCAAGGTTTTATAGTTAAAAACAAGTTGAACCATGTTTGTTTATTGAAAAGGTCTCTCTATAGGCTTAAACAAGCCCCTAGGCAGTGGTATAAGCGTTTTGAAACTTTTATACTTAAATTGAACTTTAAGAAGAGTGATTATGATCCTTGTTTGTTTTTCAATGGGGTTGGTGGTGAATATGCTACCTATTTGCTTTTATATGTTGACGATATGTTACTTGCTAGTAAAAATATGAGTGAAATCAACATTATAAAAGAAAAATTGAAAGAAGAATTTGAAATGAAAGATCTAGGCCCTGCTAGAAAAATTCTTGGAACGAATATTGTTAGGGACAGATCTGACTACTCTCTTTTCTTAGATCAATCTGCATATATTGTGAAAGTGCTTGAGAAGTTTGTTATGTTTCATGCAAAACCTGTTTCTTTACGTTTGGCGAGTCATTTTAAATTGTCTGCTGATTGTTGTCCTACTTCGAAAGAGGAATTGAACCGGATGGAAAATGTACCCTATGCTAATGTTGTAGGGTCTATTATGTACTTAATGGTCTGTACTAGACCTAATTTGGCTCATGCCATTAGTTTCTTAAGTAGATATATGTCTAATCCAGGGGAATTGCATTGGACAGCTATGAAATGGGTACTGAAATACTTGAAAGGTACATCAGATTTGGGTTTGTTGTTCAGGAAACAATCAGGTGAGATTGTTCTAAAAGGATTTGTTGATTCTGACTATGCTGGTGACTTAAATAAGAAGAAGTCTACTTCTGCTTATTTTTATATCTTGTGTAATACTTGCTTTAGTTGGAAGTCTCAGTTGCAAAATATTGTTGCTTTATCATCTACTGAGGCAGAATATATTGCAACTACTGATGCTGTTAAGGAAAGAATCTGGCTTAAAGGCTTATTAAATGAACTTGGTTTTTTGAAAACTGAAAATGGTGTTATTCTTTTCTCGGATAATCAAAGTGCTATCCATTTAAGTAGAAATCTTGTATTTCACGATAGGACTAAACATATTGACATCAAGTTTCATTTTATAAGGGATACTATCGAGCAGGGTGTGATAAAAATTGAGAAAATTGCCACCCAACATAACCCCGCTGATATGGGGACGAAAGTCTTTCCTTTAGCCAAGTTTAGGGGCTGTTTTATTGCCCTTAATATCACTTCCTGTTGAAATTAAATTTACTCTGTGTATTTTTATTATGGGTGTGTGTGTTGGGTATTTTTTTTAAAAGATGTAAAACTGATATCTGTGTTTTGTTTTGCAGGTGTCCAAAAATTTTCTTTAGAAGCGATGAAACCGGGTATGCTAACAAAGTCTGCTGTAGCTGTGTGTCAAAAACTTTTCAACCAAGGTGGAAAATGTAAAAGTGTGGTTTCAAGTTTGGTTTGAAGCAAAAACGTGTTATTCTAAAGGGCATTTTTAACAAAGTGAGCTGATTTGTCTAAGCCGTTAGATTGGCATCTTTGATCTCGGCCGTTGAAGTTGTATATATTAAGTGAATATGATCTGTTTTTAGCACTGCGTTTTTACATATTCAGATTAGGGTTTTGAAAGCTTTCTTGTTCTCTCTCTGTAATTTCCTTCTTGGTGTAACATCTTTGTGAGTTCGTAGAGGGATTGAGAGTTGTGTATGAGAGTTTTCCTTAGACTATTAGGGATTTGTTCTTTTCTCTGTGTGAGTGTGTACAGTTGTGTTTGTAACCATTTTTCTCCGGTTAAGCAGACTTTGGAAGCGTATCCATGGCAGGTGGAGCTTCAACGGAAGGACGTAGCGATTCCATTAACTTGGCGTCGTGAACCTCTCCGGGGCCTTCGGGCCGAAACCCGAATCTTTGTGTTCTTTCGTTTCTGCCTACTATTCTTTACTGCTATTTTTTACACGCTGATTTGGGAATTTTTCACTGGGTCTTGGGTCGATTATACTACAAGTTGAATAGTCAAGATGATTCTAGTGAAGAGTTCAAGAATTTTTCTACATGCATTGAATCGCTGAAAGGCGGCAGAAGGCATGCAAATGATGTAATTTCTAGAGGTTGAAATATTGGATAAACTTGGTTGTTAATTAGTTGGATTTTGCAAGAATTAAAGAATGCAAACGCTGGAATTAAATTGGAGAAGCAAACTTGAAGTTTGAAGTTTGACAAAAAATTCAAGGAAATAAACCGCCATTAGTCATCTATATATGGATAAAATTTTGCATAATTTCAAGTTGTATTTTGAGAAATTCTACAAGACAAAAAACATAGAGAGAGTGTTACAAAGTGA
Organism: Nyctanthes arbor-tristis; assembly: GCA_963692815.1. Taxonomy (NCBI): domain Eukaryota; kingdom Viridiplantae; phylum Streptophyta; class Magnoliopsida; order Lamiales; family Oleaceae; genus Nyctanthes; species Nyctanthes arbor-tristis. Next base: position 19,418 of record CAVNYN010201313.1, read on the forward strand.
GGGTGCCTCTATTTGAGAGAAGTAGAAAGAAAAATGAGGAAACTCTATATTTGTGTAGAAAGAAAAAGCGAGTTTTAATCCTCTAGTTAGCCAAGAAAATATATATTTTCTTGAGGTCGCTATGTTATTTGTAAAGCATCTTTTTGTTAGAAAAGAGAAGAGTCATGTAAACCATATGTGAATATTAATATAGTATTGATTCTTTACTCTATCTACAATCCATTTTGTGATGCAAAGAGGGAAAAACTATTCCACTATATTGATGTGTTTCTCCCAACAATTTTCATCACACATTTTTTTTCTGATCCTAAAGTACCCAGGGCTAATGACATGTCTGGATTCCTTTTGCCAAGCTATTATTGTAGGCAATTTGGAGAAGGGTATATGATGGTTTGGTGGATTTGTATATTGTATACAATGATAGTATGTAGTTTAAGGAGACGCTGATGGTTATTGTTTGCTCACCCGGTTTTAGACGGTGGGTCAGGAGATAGGAGATGCAATAGCGGCAGGTGGTTTTAGAGGGGAATGCCACAATTTGGTGGTGGAAAGGAAAATAGAAGAACAAAGAATGCGGAGAGAAATATAAAAAGAGAAACCATCAGGACCTAGAAAGAAGATTGACATCTTTGACAAGTGGCTTGACATACGCTCTGACAAGAGCTCAAGAGCAAAACTGGTAAGTGGTGATTATTTGGTAGTGTTGTGGTGGAACAAATCTATATTTTGAGAGGTAGAAACGTGTACCACATGTTATTTTATTTTAATTTTGTTGTTACATTTTATCTTGCATAGGTTATAGATGTAAATTCATTGTGGTGTAGCTACTTATTTTATATTTTTTATGCGGTGGGATTAAAATGTGATAGGGGAATTAAATTTTATAGTGACAATATAATTGCTCAATTTTGGATTCATAATCAATTTTTAAGGGGTAAATTTCACATATGGTCCCCAATATTTACACTTTACATCAATTGAGTTCCTGTACTTTTTTTCACCGCATTAGGTCCTCCAACCGTTTCATAAATTGGCACATAGAGGTCCCTAATGTCATAAAAATAACTTTTATAACCCTTAATATTTAAATAAAAAGTGTTCAAAAAAGTTTTAAAAAAAGGAAAGAAATTAATTTCTTCTCCATCTACCAAATTAGTTACTCGCCCCACTCCCAATCTGATTGAAAATGATAAATTCTATAAGTACTACATTTTGTCACCGCCCCCTCCCAATTTTTGTTAGAAATGGCAGAAAAATGTGGGTTTCTCTACCCTTGTCCATCCCAAAAAATGTTGTAGTTGGAATTCATCATTTTCCAGTTGAACTAGGGATAGGGGACGTGTAGCTAGGTAGATAGGATTTAGAAGAAGTTTATTTAGTTTAAATACTACTTAAACCACTCATGCGTTGAACGAGTAGAAAAAATATTTATTGTAAATATTTTTACGTATAGTTTTTGGAAAAGATGTAATGTGATGAGAATTCAAATGTAAAAATATGTTTTTTTTTTTTACATAAAATGGAAAAATATGTTATAATTTACATTTAACATATTAAGTCATTACCAACTCAAGGCATTGCATTTTACACTAAATCTAAAATTTCAGATATCATGCAGTTCGATTGAAAGCGAGATTATATATGGAGGTGTTTGTTAAAAAAAAGCAATGTTTTCTCTCACAATAACGGAATAAATCTTTAAATCTAATTAATCCAGAAATTAGGGGAACTGATATATGATATGCATTGCATTTTAATTAATCTAAAGATAGAAGGAATCTTAAAAGTGAGAATGACAATATGATGAGTTATGGTCAGATATGCCTCCCCCGGACCCTATATTCGTTTCAAACGGGTGCACGGTAGGGTGTTTCGGGTCGTGTATGTATAAGTTACCCATTACCTGCCACAGCTTTAAAAATCTTAATAAAACTAAAAAAAATTCACAAAAAAATGTAAAATGCATAAAAAACATTCAAATAACATTAAGTTTACTAAGACACAAGGCGAAGATGGTGAGTGAACGAAGCACGAGGGATTAGAATTTGTTCTAGAGTTGACCTTTCATATTTAATATTTTAATCTATTAGTGGAAAAGTTTAACAAAAAGAAAATGAGCAAAGTGGTTAAGGTTTGTGTGCTAAATTGAATTGTAATAGGTTCAAATCTTCTCTAAGTTTTTTCATAAAAGTTTTTGTTTAAAAAAAACTATTACCTTGAGATTTACCAAGTAAAAAAGACGGGAAAATCACGATACAAAAGCTACTAAGACTTAGTTCTCTTAATTAATATGTAGATAGATAGACTTCTCATTTCTCTTATCACAAGTAGTCTTCTTTCTCTCTGATTCCTCATACCAAAAGCCAAAATTTTCCACCTCTCCTTTTTCACAAACCACTGACGATGTTGTACATCTATGGACCTCCCATCTTTCGTCAAATCTCCATCATTAATGGCAACTTCTTCCATCACCTTCACTTTTTTCTTTCTTTCGGTCAACTATTCATAGTCCTCTCTTTCATTTTGCGCCCACCTTTCTCATTGTCAAATCAAAGCTTCCCAAATGGAAAATTTTTTCTTGGACACAGTTGCCCCATTTTGCTTTCACACTGCAAAATTTGACATTAACGTTGGAGATAATAATGTGGTGCCCAAGTTGGAGGCCCATAACGTTGAACAAAGAATGAGGACTCGATTGATACAAAATGCAAAGGTTAGGATCATATGTGAAATTTAGCCATTTTAAAACATATTTTTGAAAAAAAAAATAGAATCTTTGGCAAAAGCCTATTCTTCGGGCAATTTACTAAAAAAAAATTGGTTGCAAAATGCAACCTTATTTATGAGCAGTTGAGCAACTCGCGTAAGCTATTCGGTGAGTCAACTTGTTGAGCATTAGCAGCTTGCCTAAAGAAATTTTTATTCGTACTCGTGCTTAAGCTCACCATTTGGCGAACTCGAGAAAGCAAAGCTCGTCAAGTGGCTCACTAGCTCACAAGCCAAACTGTCAAGTCTACATATAGATGTTATGTTCAAATTAGAGAATGAGACTTAAAATTTTGAGAAACTAGTTATTTTACCCTTGCGTTGCACCAGATGATAGTACAAGATAATAGCAATTCAAAAATATTAAACATGATTCTATAAAAAGATTTAAACTATAATACTTGATCGTTTATGTATGTGTAAAGAAAAACAACATAAGTGCTACCCGTAATGCGATATCTTTCATTAATAAAGATAAAAAATGGTCCACACAAAAAAAAACCTAAGAAAAATATTGAAGAAAATTTTTAAAGTATGTATTAGGCTGTCAATGTATAATGCATGAGAAAATATGTTACATCCGATAAACATAGCTGGAATAAATGATGAATGCTAATACATATATTACAACATTTATAGTAAAATTTGTTGTTTGGTCATTTTTAACGTATATTATAATTTTCAGACCTTTTCAATTTGTAACTCTAGTAATATTTATATAAAATTTTCTATGAGTGAACACTAAATCTTTCTACAAAATTGTCCTACTTAGTTTTTTTTTTAACACTCTTGTAATGCTTATTAATAATACCTAATTTTTTATAAAATACACCCTATACAGACTAAATATTTTAATACTAGTGAGCGTTCGCGCGATGCGCGAAACTCGTGTTTTTTTTGCCCACTAAGGTAGATTTATAATTAATAAGAAATAGAATATTTAATGTATTTTAATATAATAACACCAACGATAAGAAATATTGATAACATGCTAAAAAAATTAGTTTAAAAAACTAAGCACTAATAAAACACAGAGAAATGGAGAAACATGTGTCAATTCATGTTCCTCTCAGTTGCAACATTAGGCTAGGCACCAGAAAAACATATGTTATTTTCCAACTTGTTAAATCTGCAATTATATATTCTTTCAAAAAAATAAAAAAATAAAAAATCTGCAATTATATATATAAAACTGAAATCTGAAGTATGACAGAAAGCAAAAGATTTATTTTGTGACCCATATGGCAGATGGTGGCCTGTACAATATATCTTTTTGGCTAAATCGTAACAGCAAATAGCGAAATTGTTATAAAAAAATACAATACAAAATGAATTCGTTCGGTATAAGTACCCATTTAAAATATGACTTTGTTTCACATATCATTTCTTTTTTTTTCAGACTGGCTTGCAAAGCCAAGAAATAAAGCATGAAGAATGAATGCAACTTCCTCTTAAAGACATGTGATTAAGCTTAATTCAAATAATTTTCTGACATAGCTTGTAGACAAAACTGTAATGATGTATTTTCATAACAAAATTCTCTAATACAAAAATCACAAAGATTTTATTTGGC
>CAVNYN010201314.1:0-75691 GCA_963692815.1 Nyctanthes arbor-tristis
AAAATTAATAACAATTTTAACAATAATAGTGACATTCTTTCAACCACTTTTCATTTAATTTATATAGTATAGTTGTTGACTTTGGACTCCTGGAGAGTTAAAATATAAAAATTGACCAATAAACTTTAGTTGCAATTACATTGATTTGTTAATTTTAATATCTCCAATGTGTTAGTAATTGATAGCTAACTTTAAAATGATGACATGTCACTTAACAATCATTTGAAGTCTATTTTTTTTTTTTTTTTACTTATGTGGTAAGTTAAATTTAACAATTCTCTCTAAATAAGCTTTAGTTTGGAGCAAGCCCCACTTGGTTTTCCCACCCAAATTCAACTGCCATTCCCTTTTCTTTCTTTTTTAATCTTTTTTTTTTTTTATTTTTTCATGGGAAACTATATTCACACTACGGTTAGGGGAGTCTGGTTGGAGCAAGCGTGAATACGGTTAGGGGGAGATTAACACCATACTATGGTGAATGTTGGGCGTTGCTTAGAGGGGTACAATTGGCACGGGAATGGGGCAATAGGAGAGTGGTGTTTGAGTCAGACGCTTTTAATGTTATACACCTTCTTCAAGAGCCTGAATCTCTAGCGCTTGAAGGTCCTTTGCTGGAGAGAGTTAAGTCTATTGCTCAGGAGCTCGAAGCCTGTTAGTTTTATGCCATTGATCGGAAAGCGAATGAAGTCGCTCATTTGTTAGCCACCTGAGCTTTTGATCATTGTTTGAACTTGTATTGGGACGATGTCCCTCCGGACTTTATTGTACAAGCTATGGCTTTGGACAATTTGGTATGAATGAAATATGTTTATTGATTGCCAAAAAAAAAAAAAAAAAATCACACTACACTTTTTAGTAATAAAACTACAACTTATTTGTATTAAAAATCCTTAGACTATATTTTTATTTATTTGTAACTCAAATTTTTTATTTTCATTGCAGTTTTACCTCAACTTTCTATTAATAAACAAATATTCTCTTAATAACTTTTCTTGTTCAAAAATATATATACACACACACACATAAAAGGCACTTAAGTGCCTCTTTGTTTTTCCCTGCCCATTTTCCTCTGGTAACACTCGCAGTCAATTGCTTGCGGTACTGTTTATTTTTTGTGTGTGTGTGTATATATATTGGGTCGGCCTAATTGGCTCAGAATATATGTATATTTCTACTCACCTTCACATTCCATCATTGATTATTGATTTTGTTTTCCTAATTCATCTTTGTGATTGATTCTTAGAGACCATGTAATTGGGATTGTGTCTTCAATCATTTTGCAATCTTCCATAACCAGCGTAGCTTTCCTTTAGGTGCCGCTGTGGATTTTGATCTGATAACCGCCACTATCTTTTCCTAATTCAATTTTGGAAAGTACTCAGTAAGGGGCTCTTACCAGTCTCTGTATTTAATTTATAGATATGTTTGATTATTATTATTATTATTATTATTATTATTATTATTATTATTATTATTATTATTATTATTATTATTATTATTATTATTATTATTATTTTCTACACATTACTGCCTTTATTGAGAATCTTATTTTTCATTTCCGCTTTTAAACTTCAATTTTCTTTACTTTTTGAATTGATTGAGTTTTTTTGCTTCTGCGGTTCTAAGCAATTGAGAGTTTGTTTCAGGATTTTAGCTTATAATGTTAAGTGGAAATTTTTGCTTACAATGTTATTCTTTTATTATATTTGCTAACAGTGAAAGATTCATCATCTTGCTCTCTTTGGTCATGCACAAGTTGAAATTTGATTGGAATAGATTTTGGTTTTGTAATCTGCTGACTGCTCTTTGCATTTGAATTATGTTTCCACCTTAGGAAAAATTAATTTTCTTAATCTGTTAATCTAAGGAGGATGCAGGGGATTTCAGAATGTGCCGTGGTGGTGTTTGTGGCGGGGCAATATAATGATGGTGGCGGTTATATTAATTTTGTTAATCTGTTAATTTGTTTGCTAGCTCACTATTTGTTAATTTGTTTTTAATATTGTTACTGTTATTTAAAAAAAAAAAAGTTTTTGTATCTTTAAAAAGATAGTCGCTTTATTATTATTATTTCACGTTTGTGTTTTGAATAATTTATTTCATAAAAGAAATACTTTTTTTTTATCTTTGAAGTGTGCAAAATTAAAAGATGTAAAATCACCCCTTTTATAGGGAAATGTATAAGGGTAGATTACCAAAATGGATAGAGATTTTAGAGTAATAATCAAAATTATGAAAAAAAAAAAAAAGAGAGCGATTTGGATTACGGTCATCTAAAAATTCCAAAAAAAAAAAAAAAAAAAGATTTGAATCAGCTTGACATCATCATGACATCAGATTCCTAATTCCCTTAGAGTGCCAGTTTTAGGCGAGAAAAATTATTCCACAACTTAGTTAGTATTAGTATTATAAATATATACTAATATAGCACATGTGCGATGCACAGGAAGAACAACGCTAAAAAATATATAAGAATGGAAATTCGAAAAATGAACGAGAAACATTTGTACATTAGTTAAAAATATAAAAGGTGAATAACATTAAAAAATCTAACCATAGGAATCTAAAAAATGAATAGGAAATATTTGTAGATTAGTTAAAAATACAAAAGATGAATGTACATTATCGGAAACAATTAGACTAATAAATTCATTAATGGAAATCTTTACCTACATTCAATGGGACCAATCAACTTGCATGGAACGCGTATTGGTCCTTATTTATTAAAGATAGCACCCCATTTTAAGTTGTAATAGACAAATCGCATGCTTGAACTATGAATTGACTCTTTGCATTCTAAATATATTTGAAATTTCAGAAATTTCCATCTTATATGATTTTAAAACTCAAACTTATGAAAAGGAGAACTAGTTTGAAAGAAGAATAAATACTTGTAAGAAATTTATTAAGGGTCAATTTTTTTACAAACAAATCTAAATAGAGAAACTTCTTAAATTTCCAATTACCAGCTCATTAGCTAAAACATTAAAAAGCTTTAAGAAAACAATGAAAAAATTAACTCTATATGCTATTGAGTTTTTAATGAGGATGAAGCCAAAATCTCCCATTAAAAAGTTATTGACATTCAAGTAAAAATCATTGAGGCAATCTAAGCTCACAATAACATTCTAATGTTATAGTGTAAGTACAAACTTGCTAAGTGTTTAACTCTACCAACTACCGTAGAGGACATTTCTACAAGCCCTTCTCCTTGCAAAAATATATAAGTCACTTAACATTTCTCATTATATGCATCTTCCGTAAACTTACAGCGTATTTAATTGCATTTGTTTTTTATGAAAAATATCAAATTAATCAAAAAAACTCAATCTTTATGAGGTTTTTTGGAAAATGGGAAATGGAATTTTAAATTCTACAGTAGGAGAAAATATGGGAAAATAAACAACATATGATGTCATCAGCTAGCTTACAGCCCCGGTTAAAGGCCGGAAATAAGTTAGAAACTAAAATTCATTCAGATTAATATATTATAATATAATATAGATATAAATTCTATGTTAATGAGAAATTAGATGGTATTATTGTCTTTTTAAGTTAAAAATGCTAGATTACGTAAATTTAAAAAAAAAAAAAAGAAATATAAGATGTGAGTCAAAAATGTAAATTTTAAAATGTTATGGTTAGATTGTACAATAAGATAAAAGGTTTATGATCAAATTGCGTAAATTAATCAATTCAAAATAGGAAAGCATAAAATAATAAAAAATATATCATTAGCCATGACGTCAGCGATTTAGGTGGGAAAACTTGGTTAGACTACTCTTGATTTAGATATGGGTTAATTTCACATATCGTCCCCCAACATTTGGGTTAGTATTGGTTGGGTCCCTAACCATTTTTTTCAACGTGTTAGGTCCTCAACCTTTCATTAAGTTACACAAAAGGTCCTTTTGATGGTTTTCGTAGACTTTTCCTTTAAATCTTCGACCGAATTGCTATTATACCCTTATCTTTTTTAAATAAAAAAACAAAAGCTTTTAAAATATAAAAAATAATATGAAATTTTGAAAAAAAAACAAAAAAAAGGGGAGACCTCCCCCGGGTGAGCTGGCGGAAACAGTAGCTCACAACAGGGGGTCTCCCTCCACAGTTGGCTGCCAGAAATGGCGGCCCATTTCCGGCATGTGGCAACCAAATTTGGAGGGGGGATCTGTGAGCTCCCAGAAAATGGCAGCTCACACGAGGCGTCCCCCCATTTGGCTGCCTTTTCCAATAGCGGCAGCTAAATGGAGGGGAAGCCTCTCTCCCTGGGTGAACTTTTTCCGGCAGCTTACAAGGGGGTCTCCCCCCTCCCCCATTGACTGCTGTTTCTGGCAGCCAACGGCAACCAACCTGAGAGAAGACCCCCAATTTAGCTGCCTTTTCTGGCAGCAAATGGCAGCCCATTTCCGACAGCCAATGGTTGCTAGAAACAGCAGCCAACTATGGGAAGGGGGAGACTAACGGCAACTCACTGTGTGGGAGGTGTCTCCCCCTCTTTTTTTTTTTGTAATTTTTATATTATTTTTTTATATTTTAAACGCTTTTGTTTTTTATTTAAAAACGATAAGGGTGTAATGGTAATTTGGTTGAAAATTTAACAGAAAAGTAGTCCGAAACCGTTAAAAGGACCTTCTGTGCAACTTAATAAAAGGTTGAGGACCCAGCGCGTTGAAAAAAAAAGGCTAAGGACCTACCGATACTAATCCCAAAGGTTGAGGACGATATGTGAAATTAATCCTTTAGATATATATAGATAGGGTTAGAACTCTTTTACAATGAAATTTTATGTTGAAAATGTTATAAAAATAATATGTGATAATCAATGGGAAATTGCCAAGACTTTTATAATCTAGTGGTATTCGTGTTGGTTGTTTATCCCCTTAGTTAAATGTTCGACTCCCCTCCCCTACAATCCCTTTATAATGTCAAAAAAAAAAAGGAAATTAAAGGCGAAAAAAAAAGGCGATAGAAAAGTTTCTTTTCTTTTTTTTTTTTTTTTATAACATCACAAGGGGATTGTAGGGAGGGGAATCAAACCATTGCCTAAGGGTCTAAGAAACCAATACATATGCCATTAGACCACAAAGGTATTGGCAAAGGCGATAGAAAATTTGTGTGCATAAATGTGATAATTAATAAAAATTAGATGCATTTAAAGTATATAAGATGTGGCGTGGTTAACAAAAAATATAGTGTCAATAAAACTACCCAATAGATATATTTTCATTACACGGTACCTTTAAAAAATCCGTTCTATTGCATACCTTACCTATGAAATGCGAATTCAATGAGTTTGTAATAAGTATGGTCCCAAATTGTGATTGAGTCATCACAAGACTTTGATTGCTAAATGGACTCTTAATCAGTGTTTTATTTATAAGCAATCAAGGACAAGCTAATTGGCTCCATTTTGATGAAACTTACTACATGATGTATTTAAATAAAGGCAAAGTGTGTATTAACTGGAAATTTTATTTATATATTATACCATGTTTAGATTTTGATGTTTTCTAGAGATCGGAAGAGCACACGTCTGAAATGGTAGAAATAATCTAACACTAAATGTCTGGTGTCATAATAATACGATATGGTATGTAATATAATAAGTCACATTGGTAAGTACATTATCAACCCGCGAATCAAATCAGTAGCTGATCATTGCCTCTGGTTCTATTCTACCGTTAAGAATGCTGTTCAGTGTCAGAGCTTACTTTCATTGACGCCCAGCGCCAAGCAACCAAGAATGGTGGTGTAATTGCTGGTCTCAGTATGATGCTGGGGTGGTTTGATGTTATGTGTAATTCATTATAAAAACCACCCGATCAAATTTTATTAACTTATATTTTCTCCAACTTTGCAATAATAATCAGGATGTTTATTTTTTCATGTTAATTCGATTAATGTGTTTATTAATTAATAGATTTTTTTTTTCGCAACAAGGGTGCTTATGTATTAGTTATCTTGATTTCTTTCTGTCTTTTGATAATTTTCAACGGGTGGAAAAGGCCCCAAAGTGAAAAAGAAGGTTATTGTTTTAATTTGCTCATATTTTCAACGTCAATTAACATAGTGAATATGATTTTATTTAAACTTATTCTGCCTATTATCCCTTTTTTTAATATCTTTAATAACAGGTTCTTAAAGGAACCTTTATGCATCTGAGTTAATACTAATTCTCACCCCTGCCTTAACGAGAAGATACCAAATCAAATTATATGTTAATATTAGTACGAAATATTAAGTAATATATGTTACTTCCAAAAATATATATATATATATATATTAAGTAATATATGGTTAACCACATTGAGTGCGATATTTTGATTACTTTATTATTAACTCATAGTTACTTTTACTCCATATGAGATGTTATTAAGTAAACTCAGTAGATATGGTAATAAACCTGTCAAAGGTTAACCCAACACCCGCAGCTACCCAACCCTATTAAAATGGAGAATACCCGACTAAACAGGAAATTAGATCAGAGATGAAACAAAAAAAGTCAGACCGGCTTGAGAATGGACTAATGAAGCTTATCATATTTGTTTACCCGTACTCATCCTGTTTAACCATTTTTTGTCAAGAAAAAAATATTTATCTAAAATTCTAACGGTTTGAAAAGTAAAAAGATAATGTAACTTATCAAGAAAGTTTAGTAATTTTAATAATAATCATAATTCTATCTTGGAGACACCCTGTGTTTATAATACTATTTATTATTAAGTAAAAAATGAAAATAAAATATATAGATGTATAAATGGAGTAATCACCCACACTAATCCATTCCATTCCATGTTCGATCTAAGTGGGGATGGGTACAGGTTGGACAAAGTAAAATATATATATATTTGTTACTTTAAAATATTACCTTAAAAACTTGACTATTAGACTGCTAATACACAGTCAATGCAATTGCACACGATTACGGCATCAAATTCACGGCCCATTTGTAAACGCATATTATAACTTTATTAAGATTTTCATTTTTTTTTCTTTTTCTTTTTTATTTTCTGGACAACATGAAAATTCTTAATTCTTCATTTTTATGTGACTTTTAAATAAAAATGTCACTTTTTTAAAAATATAAAGTTTTTTTTATATTACCTCGTTTTCTGTCTTGTGACTTTAAAAATATGCCTTTTTTTTTATGCGACTTTTGGTTATGAGTGTGACTTTTTTATTATACGTTACTTTTATACATGTGACTTTTTTATGAAAGATTAATGACGACAAATAAAATTTGTAACTTTTTAATTAAAAAGTTATACACATGTAACTTTTATGTATGTAATCTTTTGAAAGAAGGTATGTATAAAAGTAACATATATCTATACTTGAAAAAATCACAGTTGTGTGACTTTTTAATTTAAAAAATCACACAAATATAGTTTTTTTTTAAGTACAATTACAATCTGTATCATGGTATTACAAGTGCATATAGATATATATTCATCTGAAACGCATCGCACAGAAATCAATAATGTAACCCCCTACAAGAAATCAAACTATTATACAAGAGACTACAAATCACATATAAAATATAGACAAACCCCCATATGAGGAAATTGAACCTGAGACCTTTACATCACAGGGCCTTAACCTTAGCCCCCTAACCAAATGGGCTAAGGTCTCATTGGCCACATAAACATAACTTTTATGTGTGTGATCTTTTGATAAAAATGTATGTCATTATGTGTAAATATAACATAGACTTGAAAAAATTAGATTTATGTGACTTTATATTTTAAAAAGTTACATAATTAAAAAGTTACACAAATGTAACTTTTATATATGTAACATTTTGATAAAAATACATGCGTAAATGTAACATATCTATGTTTGAAAAACATTTCTTTACATGATTTTTTATATTAAATGTGATTTTTTCTATATTTAAATTACAAAATAAAAGGTTACCTTTAATGTGACTTATTTCGAGGAATAACAAGTGACAATGAATAGTTTGCCAAAGCAGCCCAACGAGGGGAAAAAAAAAGAAAAAGAAAACCGGTGGAGAGAGAAAAGGAACCAACAAGACAAGAAACGTGGCCTCGTGCTACAGTGCGAGAGGAGAATGGTAAGACACGGGGGGCGTTAATTTGAACATAATTCACCGTTACGTTGTGTTTTTACCGTAAGTTTCAAAATATTAAATAAATTATAGTGTTTTTCCTAATTAATCCAAAAAATTTTTGATGGAAACGATCTCAACCTAACCCATCGCCATTCCTAGACCTTGAGAAAGTTAAACATTTTATTTTTCTATACGATTATACTGTAATGAGAATTTTGTAAACTATAAACTATGAGCAATTCTAGGGAGACATGTAGAAGTGACATTAATAGGTGACATTCTTATGTGACACATATTCATTGGGTGATAATTACATGAGTACATTTTCATCATTCAATACAAGTGTGCCACATAATAATGTCACATAGTAATGTCTATTTTTCATGTTTCCCTAAAATTTTTGAAAAAATATTACTTAAATCATATTTATTCATATTTATTATACATATATATATATATACACACAAAAGAAGTAACTAGATAACGACTCGATTTAAAAGTATATAAAAATAATTAAAAATTTAGGCATCAACGAGAAAGAATATAGTCTAATCAAAATTAGAAAATGCTTCCTAAATAATATATATTATACAAAATTTTGAATTTAAAAATAAAAAAACTTTGAATATAGAAAAACACATTAAAATACCTAAAAAGATAATATATACATCCAATGTATAATTTACCACAGAATTTATCTAATATGTAAATAAAAGTCTAAAATGACCTTCACTTAGACAGTTTTAGCAAGAAAAATATGGTACTAAAGTGTCGCAGACTAATTTCCTCTCACACACAGAGATAGGTTATAGAGGCTTCATGAGATGTATATATATTTGATTTACTTGCATGCTATGAAAAATGTTTGATTACATCTGCAACGTGATCATGTGTTATACATGTAAATACGTACATGAAATACAGAGAGAGATGATTTAGCAGAATACTTGACACAATGACGGGAGGATTTAGATTAACCATCTATGGAGATAAAGGCATACATATTGACTCCTGAAGGCAAAAATGGAAAAAACTACTGAAGAAGGAAAATAGATCAATCATTTGCAATGAAACATGCATGACACCAACAGTGACTAATTATCAATGTTTAATTTAGAATGACTATATAAAATATCATCTTAACTCTGTGCTAATTATGTGTCTTTTTTAATTGTATACAAATATTTTATAATAGCTTGAGTGTTGCTTATTATTGACGAGACTAGTTAAATTCTGAGAGTATCTTCAATGCATTTTCACGAATCAATGATGATTTGACGTTATAGGTGACAGGGAAAAAAAACATTTAGTACGATAAAAAAGGGAAAGAGGATTGCGAAGAAGAAAAGACGGAAATATCCAAAAATAATGGTTAAGTAATAATGGACAACATTTTGAAGTAGGCACACAATTTTGTAAGGAATGCAGGGTAATGTGGGGAAAAAAGTGAGGCACAAAAGTGAAAAACGAGAAAAGAAAAAAATGAATACCCCAGTTAATCTCTCTCTCTCTCTCTCTCTCTCTCTTCCTTGAGAAAAGAGGGATAAAGTGATACCGGCGGACCACACAAATATGTGTTTTGGCTTTTTTTTTTTTTTTTTTTTATCCGTACATATATGTGTTTTGTTGTTGGGAAGCTTGCTGCATAATATGTGATAGCTCCAATTTTGTGCCAATTTAATGCCTTATCACGCTAACTTTAGACTCTGAGGGGTCAAAGTATTATGAGTTTAATTACGAGAAATAATGGAATTGTTAATGAAAAAAGTGTGAGAAAATGCAAGTCCGTTAATGATGTCAATGACAAATTCTACACTAGAGATCTATATTTTCAATGTCACTACACTTCTTCAAAATTACTTTGATCCATGGATCCATGGAGATTATCTAAAGTGGCCAATCCAATGAACAAAATTCTCGTACTTTGGGAATTCCACGCTCCACCTTGTTGGACAAATGAAGAATCGATGTGTGGATATAAATGCCTCACTTTATTGCTAAAATAAAACCCTTGAACATACATGTAAGTTTTTTTATTAGCATGTAGTAATCTATCTTAGGTACTCTTGGAGTATCAGAATTTTTTTCCAATCTAAAAGATATCAGATGATGAAAGAAACACCCAAATGAGGATGATCGATGCAGCAACATTATAATAACAAATGCGTTTTCATGGGGTGGAGACGATGTGACATTTTTAAGTGATGAAAGAGATAAAGAGAAGAGAGTGAGGACTAAAATAGGAAATGAAAAAATGGAACAGGAAAAATGGAGAAGAAAACATAGAAATATTTCAAAAAAATAATCATAAAATAGCAGTGGATACTATATATGTGGAGTAGGGTGCGCGATTTTGGAAGAAATGCAAGAAAATATATGAGAAAAAATGATAGAAAACTAAGAAAAGTGAAAAGAAAAAATGAGACTTAAAATTTACATTTTGTCCAATACCTTTCCTCCAAACGAAGCAATTCCATGGATTGCATTAAGGGGAGATGCTCTACGTGCAATTCTGGAGAATGAAAAAGAAAAAGGACAGATTCCAACTTTATAAGACGTAATTGACACTCATTTAAAGCTATAAATACTCATCCAGGTTTCTGATTTGTTTCTGTAAAATCTCTGCTAAAACTTTTCTTCAACAAATTTGGAGCTCATAATAGCAACACAGGTACGCGCACGTTAGTTACATATGTCCGCTTTTCTTTTCTTATCATTTTCACATTATTAGGTCCTAAATGAGAAACATAAGTTTGTTTTAATTATCGTGAGTTTGTCTAATCATTTTTAATGATGGTTTACCATTAATTAAAAATTTTTATTTGTGTGCTTTGACATTATAGAAACCATGTAGTTAGATTCTTTGGATTATTTTATTAACTCACTTAGTAGGTACCAAGGTAGACTTTTTGATAGGCTAAGCAGATCACTATAGATTAATAGCTAAGCGACTATTTGAGTTTAAACAATCTTATTTTTCAAAATAAAAAATTTTTAAATTACACACACACACACTCAAATATATATATATATATATGCAAGTTTTTTGCTAAAATATATGCAACTTATTTTGAATAGCCACACATAATAATTATTTGTTATACTATGATGCAATAAATGTTATTGGAGATGAATACTAAAGTCTGAAAACCTTGAATTTTGGAATTGAATTTCTGCCATACTCTTACGTGGCGTGTACATTAGATACGCGCCACGTCAATTAACTACAAACTAATATAGTGTGCCCACATACATGTCAGACACTATTTATAGTGTCAATTATCAAACATCTAATTTTATATTATTTCTGGTTGTCTACTAAGTCACCACAATTATAAAAGAGCAAATATTGAGCAGTATTCATAAGACATTCGTGATGATGTCATGGTGATTTTTTTCTTCTTTCGTGATTTATTCTTTTCTTTTCTTTTCTTTCCCTTTTTTGGCTTTATTTTGGGTACAAGTTTGTTGATTTTCCCCCCTTTTTGCCTTCTTTCTGATTTTTCCTTTTTTTTTTTTTTTGGTAGAGATTATTTGATTGGATGAAATGAAAATCCATTTACATTTATACACA
Organism: Nyctanthes arbor-tristis; assembly: GCA_963692815.1. Taxonomy (NCBI): domain Eukaryota; kingdom Viridiplantae; phylum Streptophyta; class Magnoliopsida; order Lamiales; family Oleaceae; genus Nyctanthes; species Nyctanthes arbor-tristis. Next base: position 11,652 of record CAVNYN010201314.1, read on the forward strand.
TACACATCTCTATAATTATAAAAGATAAAAGTTTTTTGTTACTACTCATTTCATTTTTTTAAACTCTTATTTTTAATAAAGTTATTTTATATATATATATATACATATATATATTCTGTCAATCAAATTCAATTAAATTTCAAATTAAATGTATTAATTGATTGCTAATTTAAATTTTTTATTATAACTAACTAACTAGTATCCTAAATTTTCAAATAAATTTGTTTAACATATGTGTAACACCTAGAAATTTACAAGTGTTTGACTATAAAATTATAGCCATTTAGGAATTTTTTTTAATTTGCAAAGAGTTATTTATTAAAATAATATTTTAAGAATTTAATTTAATAATAATAAGATAATTATTCGCCAAGATGATATTATAGGATACACGTCAAATAAAAGAAAGTTTCATGACACACCTTTAGTAGTTAGACTATAAATAAATAGGCTTCTACACAATGAATTTTTTAAAAAAGTAAAAGGTGCAATTTCCTCTCGAAAACATTTAAAGCGGGTCAACCAAAATCTGTTCCCTTGGTTATTTCGTCAACCAAAATGTAACGCACAATTATTGTAATAATGACATAAATTATAAGTATTTTTTATAATAATTTTTAAAATTTATTAGAAATTGGCTATGTTTTATTCATATTAGCATAGTAAATAAATGTCATAACAAAAGAAGTGCTATTTTAATAAAATTAGTTTCAAAATTATACTAGACACTGTGCAAAGCACAATTCTGAACTAGCTTTAAAAAAAATAAAAAATAAACTGTTTGGTCTAGATTTAATACAAGCTAAACTTTTATATTTCAATTTTAGCATTAATTTGAATAATTTATAATTATATTTGGTTTTTTTTTTTTTAAATTCGTTTCGTACTTGTTTTGATTTCAGATATATAGATGCATTTTAGTCATGCTCCATGGTCACGGGGCATAACATAATGTTGACATAAGATCCCCTTTTTATCATGACTTTTAAATCAATTGATATTAATTACGCAGCCTTATCTCCATGCCATTCATTGTGTAATGCATGATGATGAAGTACTTTTATAGCTTGCACATTTGTAGTATGACACTAAAGTTAAAATTGCAATATTAAACCTATATTATTGCCGTTGTTTGATTCAAGAAAATTATTTGGTTGGGATTTCTTTATTTGATTTTTGCTATTTTGGATGTCGTAGCACACTTGTTCTAAAGATTCTTCCTTCATGGGTTACATACTTGGTATATATCAGTTTAATTTGTCCCTAAAATCGATTTTCCCCTACTTTTTGCTTTTCACGAGTCTTTTTGTTTGAAATTCACTACAGTTTGCACCTGAAAGCCTACTTATAAGCATAACTTGGCTACCTTAATTTTTATATATTGTCACTAATTTCATGTAGACGTTCTTTCATCCCTCTCTTCTTTAGCTATGCAAATTTTCTAGTCAAATAGCATAAAGAAATGTATTTCTAGTCAGTGGATCTACTCATCGTAGTGTTTGTGTATATATTTGTCTTTAGATCCCAGAAGCTATTACTATTGCACAGGGAGTTTTTTCAGAATGAGCGTCCTTGATGGTATGAAATTTGTAGTCGGAATTTTTTATAAGTCTTCAAACTTGTATGGCCATCAATCCTCTGTTTAACAAGCCCAAGTCATAAATCCCAACCCTCAAATTGTCTCTTCTACTGTCGTCCATCTTAAACAATGAGTATATCTTGTATGGAATTAATGTTCCATCCCAGATAACATCTTAGGTGTAGTAGCCCAATTCTTTATAAATCCATCTTTTACCTGATGTGTAACGGATATGGGATTCAATCGTCCATACCTTTTTTTCCCAAGAAATCCCCTTCAAACAAAGAAGGAGATCACCTTGTCCCCTTCAATTGATAGTCTATCCATCGCTGTTCGCTCTACCAAGGCCTAAAACATCCATTGCATCAGTCACCTCTTTACATAGGCACAACCACTTTTTCGAAGGCTTAATTCATTGAGTCTTTACCACCTTGAGAGCCACCCATGGGTCAACTGTGATTCAACTTTTGGGCTCACCTTCTCCATTCATTTGCATCTAGGATCTCTCGTGTATGCCATATGGTTAGGTTAAGTTAGCCCAATTCCTCATCACCTTTTACCCCACGTCTAGTAAATGTATGATTCATTCCCATTTTTTTCCCAACATATATCTTAATCTACTCACTATTAAGATTAAACAAGAAGCGTATGGTTGATATGTATGTGGTTGATGTGTATACATACAAGTATAGACCAAGTATGTCAATCCAAAAATAGACTAATCCTGTAAAATTATTTTGTTTGAATGGGTCCAAATTCTACAGAGTTATATATTCTGAAAAATATTCTGTTTACAAAAATAATAAACTTTATTGTTTTTGTTGCCGATAGACTCGTTACAGAACATTGACAATGGCGGATGCCACAATCACTCCCTTCATTCAGAAGATTGCAGATTACACTATAGCTGGAATTGTGCAAGAATTCAAGTACCTCTTTCACTATAGTAGCAACATGCGTAATTTGGGGACTAGAGCTAAAGATCTTGATAACAAGAGAATAAGCATGGAACGATTGGTCAAGGAAGCAAAAGATAATGCTTTAATTATTAAGCCAGAAGTGGAGACATGGCTACAAAAGGTTGATAATTTGAAGAAAGAGGTCGAAGAAGCTTTCAACCATGCTACAAATTCTGAAATGCAATGCCTATTCCTAAGGTGTCCTAATCTCAAGACTCGTTACTTTTTGAGTAGAAAAGCCTCAAAGAAGACCATTGCAATTGTTGAGCTCCTTGATGAAGCTAGTAAACTGGATAAAGACATAGGCACTCGTCCACCACGAGAGATTTTGAGTTTCCATGGGTCCGAGGGTCTTGACACAAGAATAAAAACTAAGAAGGAAATCATAAGAGCCTTAGATGGCACAAATGTAAGTGTGGTCGGGATATGTGGCATGCCTGGGGTAGGTAAAACAACAATGGCGAGAGAAATAATAACTGACGTCGTCAAAGATGGATTGTTCAATGAGGTTGCCATGGCAGTTGTATCCAAGGATGTTAACATAACAAAAATTCAGGATCAATTGGCTGAAATGCTTGGTTTAAGATTTGAAGAAAAGACAGAAAATGCAAGAGCTGAACGGCTCCATCAAAGGTTTACCATGGATAAGAAGAAAATTCTAGTAGTATTAGATGATCTATGGAGAGAAGTTGAACTGAAAACGATTGGAATTCCTTCACGTGAAGGGCTGAAAGTTTTATTAACATCACGTTATGAAAATGTTTGCAAAAACATGGGAGCTATGAGGAGTACGTTTGAAGTTGGATTATTGCCTAAAAACGAGGCTTTTTTGCTTTTCCAGGAAGCAGCTGGGATTCCTAATGATGATAATACTCAACTCAAGTCCATAGCAGAGCAAGTTGCAGAGCAATGTAAGGGTTTACCACTTGCTCTCAAGGTTGTGGGTAGCACGCTCAAAAACTGCAGAATTCATGCATGGGAAGATGCACTTCATCAACTACAGAATTCTCGGCTGGATGATGAGCTATTCTCAAGCATCGAGTGGAGCTACAACTATCTGAAAAATGATGAACAGAGGTTCTTGCTTTTATTGTGTTCTCTTTTCGCTGAAGATGAGCACATACGGATTGAAACTTTGGTTCAATATGCACACGGCTTGGATCTATTCAGAGACACAAAGACATTATTTCAGAGCAGAAATCGAGCATATACAATCTCCGATCATCTAAAGAATTGCCATTTGTTGCTATCAGGTCAAACGGACGATGAGGTTAAACTGCATGATGTCATCAGAGATTTTTGCTTGTTCGTTACATCTAATGACAAAACAAGATATATGGTGAGACATGATGGTTTTACAGAATGGCCAGAACATGATGATGGAACGCATGATTCTTATGATGCCATCTCAGTGTCATTCTCAGGTCAAGAAGTTCATCTTCCCAGTAGATTACCATATGGGAACCTAAAGTTGCTACGAATTGTAAACCAATATGGTTTACCATATTATGACGATAACTGGTTTCAGTATTTCAAGCACCCTTCTTCTACGAACTACAACAAGATATCTGCAGAATTTTTTGATGATATGCATAAACTCAGAGTAGTTCATTTCTCTAACGTCATTATTCCATCGTCAGTCCGATTTTCCACTGGTCTTAGAACTTTGTGCTTGGACTACTGTTGGATAGATTTCAAAATGTCAGTTTTTATGAGCCTGAAGAAGTTGGAGATTCTCTCTTTATATTCTTCTCGTTTAACTAAGGATATTTTCGATGTTGTGGGGGCATATGATAGTAACATGAGGTCACTGGATTTGAGGTTTCATTACGGTCCAAGCACACTTTTATCTTTAATCATATCAAGGATGAAGAAACTAGAGGAGTTATACTTAGGGTACTATTTCGACCCACCATTTGAAGAAAAAGACAACATGATTGAAGTGGCAAGTTCACTAAAGGCTCTTAAAACATTGCAGATTTGGACAGACAATGATATGTTTCTAACAGAATTATTGCAGCAGTTGAACATTGATCAGCTTGAAAAATTTGAAATTTCAACAGATAGTCATGTAATAATTAGTGAAAAAAAGTCTCATTTCAGAAGAAGCTTGCATCTTTACCATGTTTACCGAAGCACAGTTTCCCAAACAGAGATCAAGAAATTAATGAAAAGAAGTGACTGCCTTGCTCTTTCAGTGAAGGGTTTAAAGAATCTAGTCAATGAGTTAGATGAAGATGGTTTTACACAATTGAAGAGCCTGAAGCTGGATAATTGTGATTTTGAGTACATGATCAATGCTACCGAATCCATTCCGCGTGGCACCTTTGGCAAGTTGGAGAGATCGGAAGAGCACACGTCTGACATGAGATGAAAGAGATATGCAATGCGAAGCGAGGTGTCCACGAACCTCCTGTGTTATCTAACCTTTTGGTTATTGAAGTTGTTGAATGTCACAACTTAAGGTACTTATTCTCAACTTCCGTGGTTAACTCGCTTGAGGCTTTGGAATCTCTAACTGTTAAAGTATGTCAAGAAATGGAAGAAATCATTCGTGCAAAGAAAGATGAAGAAGACAATTCAGATTCAGAGATTAAAATGGTTGAACGAGGAACGGCTAGTAAAATTATGTTCCCTAAATTGCGGAGTATACACCTCGTTGGGCTTACAAGATTCAAAATGTTTTGCTCTCTGAATTGTGAACTTGTGTTCCCTTAACTTGATACCTTAAAAATTGAAGGTTGCCTTGGAATGAAAAAATTCTGCCCAGGAGAGCTTAATGCACCAAAGCTTCAACAACGTACTGATATATTACCTTAACATAATTTTCAGGTAAGAGAGTTCTCTCTGTATATTTCCATGTAACTTTTTACCATACAAATTATATGCTATGTATAATTACTTTTGTTCACTAACAAATTAATCTCCTCTATTTTTTAGGTCCAATATGCAACGAAGTGAGTACATGAAAAAGATGGTAAATATAATATGTTCCACAATGGTTTGATGGTAACTTTGCGTGGTTAGTGGTAGTTACTAAACAAATGCACCGCCGGTGCCGCATCTGCCACCACCATTGGCTGGTGGAGTTGACGGTTGAGATTGCACTTGTTACCTTATGTGTATCTTCAGATACTTCGTTTTCAAATTGTGCTGCATATCTTCTATAAGCTTTTTACTTATTAATCTTTACTTAGAATTTAGTCTTATGTTTTTCAAAGATTATAACATTTCAATTTGTGTGTATTCAAATTGATTATAGTGTCAGATTATGTAGAGAGTGAGATGGGCAATTGAAGTTGACTCGTATCCCGTAGACAAAATCATTAGGAAGTAATTTCCAGAAAATTCATAGTAGAAAGCTAGTCTAGAGAGATTTCCTGTTTTGAGGAAATTGAAAACGCCATCAAATCCCGCTCAAGAAGAAAGCCAAAAGAAGAATGCGAACAGGTAATTGGCGCAAAAGGACCCTAACGTTTGAGATTGTTGGCAAAAGGACCCTATCATTTTCACTTTGGCAAATTAGACCTTAACCTATCACTGTTCATGCAGAAAAGGACCCTATCGTTTTTGTTTTGGCAAATTAAACCCGAACCTATCACTATTCATGCGGCAAAGGACCCTTCGTCTCTTTTGGTCGAAACTCCCATTAACTCGTGCATATTCTTTCACACCCAGTAGCTTGACAATGATATTTATATCTTTTAAAAATTACAATATGTTTTTTCCGCCTCTTATAATAGCATATCTAATTATTATTGTTGTTATTTATTATTATCATTATCATCTTTTGATATATTAAAACTTAGTGCTGATTTACCGTTAGATTTTTAACCGTATTAGGAGATAATATGACATACCATATAGTACATATCTAACACATCACATAAAGAATATGAGCTCCTATATGACATGTCAAATAGTACACATCAAATGTAATTTTATTAATCATTCACCAAAGCATCTAATAGAATATGAGCTCCTATACATAAAGAAGGCTCATGCCAAATACAGAGATTATCAAAATTACAAGAAGATCTAGCTAAAATATGTGCAACTTCATTTCCTATTCTTCTAGTGAAGCTAATAGTAGAGTTTCTACTATCTTGCATAAGGCTACTATCATTTGCTCTTGTACAACAATCATATCACTAAGAGCATCTTAAATGGGAGGTCCCCTTATAAGATAGATATACACACAAAATTTAAAATGGGTCCTACATGTCTTCATATTTTCTTCCAATTTATTTTTTCTTTTAATTATTTTTTATCTCTTTTACACTATTTTTTTCCTCACTTTTCCTTTCCTGTGTTCCGTATAAGGTCTACAAACACACATTCACCTTCACCTTCTCATTCTCCACTACTATTTTATTATATTATTTTTGAATTTATCTCCGTTTCTTTCCTCTTTTTCTTTTTTTCTTGCTTTTTTTGCCACTTCTTTTTCTATTCCTATTTAATTAAAATAAATATCTTCTTTTTATCTCTTTCTTGCACATCACCTCTAATCCGCACCTCCGCATTAGAGATACTCTAAGTGACCTTGCGCGCAATTAACTACTTGAAGAAGTCACACAATTCAACAACCTATGCAATATAATGAGGTAGTCATGTGACTTTAAACCAGTAATCTGACCATATTACAATTTAGTGATACATTTTTCCTTAAGTTACCAACAAAACCGCTAGGAAATTTCATAGACCTAATGAAGCTGCAAAATCTCCGCAACAACCTGATTTCAAACTAAAATCGAGCGTTACCAGAAAGAAAAAATTCAACATAATATACGCGGGAACTAAACAAAACTTTAGAACACAAAAAAGAGAATGATTTCATGAATAAATTGGATAATTATTTTAAAAAATATCTTGATGTGTCGTAACAAAATAAAACTAGAAATGATTCTAACTCAAACAGGTAAAACTCATAACATGAAAAAACTAAAGTGTAATGTCCACAAACAAAACTTTTCAAAACTAAACAACTTGCTTGGCATACGTGGCTCCTTCAATCCTCCTTCCATACTATATCATCCAAATCATCTGAAAAGTGTAAGTATTGAAGTGAGGATAATGAATTATATTCAGTGGAACTACTATTAACCAGCCGTGCATAATCGTACTAATTATGCAAAAATATTAAGGAATCTCTTACCAACATGAGAATTATTGCAATAATGAGAATGGTAATTTCTGTCGTAGTACAATATAAATCTAAGGCACATATAAATGAAATATGGTGCCAACGATAACATGAGGTTCATGGTTTTTCCTGAAAGGGTCGTGGATTTAGTAATCAAAACCAAAATAAAAAAGCATAAAAAGGACAATACTAGAAGGAGAATACCACATAGTAATCCCAGCTTAGTTCGTCTTGAGAAAACTCATCGAAAATCATTTGCCCTGTAAAAGAAGTTATATATATACTACAAGGAAAAAGACCTATTTGGGCGACATTTGTCGCTGTTATAGACAAGACTGTCGCCCCTAAAAACATATTGGGGCGACTTGTCGCGCCTAAAGGGTCGCCGTAATAAGACCGCACCAATAGATCCTATGCAGCGACGAAGTCACCCCTATAGGTCACGACGCCTATAGGAGCAACTATGTCGTCCCTATTGTGTGTACGTAATTGTCTTTTAGCCACAATCTATAGGGGCGAGCTTGGATCTATGGAGACGATAATGTCGCCCCTATAGTTCAAAATTAAATTTAAAAAAAAATTATACATCCTTAACTATAAACCGGAACTCAATCCCTATTTCACTATCATCCATTATTGTTCCTATAACTCAAAGCTATCGACTTAAAGATTAGCATTTTTTTCAAGAGATTTAAACATCCATTAATAAGTTTACCCCATAGTAATCATTCTCTTATAAATTTTTTACAAATTACAATCCCACATGCGACTCACAATTCACAAACACCGTCACTCATAGAAAATATAAAACAATTAATGAAATAATTAAACTAAATAAGCCTCAAGACTATTCTAAAATTGCTAACATCTAATATATGTAAACTTAAACATCAGTTTAACTGCATAAAAGAACACAACAATGCATACCTGATTGTGTATCAAATCCCCACATTGTACCTAGCGTTTATCACAAAAAAAAAGAGAAAGTAAAAATAAACGACAATTAAGTATCATTTCAACTAGATCCCAGATTCCCGATGCATAACAATACAAATTAAAATGAATGCACAAGTAAATCACCAAATAGAAAGATCTCCAAGTGGCATAAGATGAAATAGGTGGACCTGCTCATAGGAAAATTTGCCAATGTATTTAGGAAGATATAAAATATTGGAGCATAATGAAGAGTTGACACTGATCTGAATCGATGAAGGAAGACAAATCCTGCTTCTATTGCTTTGCTCCAGAGAGGTGAGTGTGCATGAATCTGTTTCCACCCAAAACATTAAAAATCTATTGATTTTATGATATACACCTTTTAAATTAACTTATCCAGAAGTAGTTAAAATACATGTAGAAATCACTAACTACACACAAAGTCAGTGGGACAGAAAATCCATGCAGAAAAATTAATCTAAAACTATAGTTCAGCATAAAGACGATACCTTGAGACAAAATTGAACTCAAAATCATGAAAGAAAAATATAAAACTATATTAACATAAATAATCTAGTTTTCAATACCCTAATTTTCATATTACCCTCGATACGCGAAATCGAATAGTAGGGACAAATTGATCATTTCAGTTCACCTTCATCATACACAAGCTGAGGAAAAATATAGTGATAAAAAGCATCCATATTTCCAAAATCATATCTCCAAAAAAGAGATGCTAGACGGGAAACCAAAAAATATAAATTGGATAATAAAAGAATCAAAGTAAAAAAATTAAGATATACCTCCTGGCAAGGTCTTCTAATCCTTTGTTTAACATCTTCAAAAGATTTGGCAACAACCTCATACACAACTTAGTTAAAAGTTATCAAGAGTATTCTTGGAAGTTTATAAGAACAAAACTGAATTCTAAATAGAGACAGATAATGAATAACACTTACTTGTATTTACTCTTGGTCATTCTATTCGTTGCAAGTATTAAAACATCTATCAGTAAATTATTAGTATAAGAAGTTTCCATATAAAGTGAAAATTTTCTTCATATAGAAGGAGATATGTTTCTTTAAAAAAAAAAATAAAAAACATAAAAAAGAAGACTATATTTATTGGCCACTTAATGACTCGTTGAACTCTCATGCATTTACCCAAAATTCCGTTGGACAAGGTAAAATTGGTTCATCTTTTACACTATCATGAACATAGACAACATTTTTTATCCATTCTTGCACGAGATTCCATGTTTATTTAAAAAACAAAAAATAAAAAACATAAAAAAGAAGACTATATTTAGTGGCCACTTAATGACTCGTTAAACTCTCAAGCATTTACCCAAAATTTTGTTGGACAAGGTAAAATTGGCTTATCTTTTATACTACCATGAACATAAACATCCTTTTTTATCCATTCTTGCACTAGATTCCATTCTTACTTATGCCTTTTAAGTTTATTTGTTACCTCTTGGTCTTCAAGTGATGTTTGTGATAGATTAACTTGTGCCTACTACTCTACTTCCCTATCTCCATCATCTATTGTTCCAAATAAATAGACCGTTAAGTGCATATACAATCATCTAATAGACCTTTGTATCTTTGCCCAAACTAAGTTACAAACATTTTTATAATATGACTACTTACATGGGCAAAATAAATCCTACTTAGTACATTAACTTACACATCAAGAGGAACCAAACAAATCCAATAAAAAAAATTTGCCCAACTGCAAAATTTGACTTGGGAAATCAGAAAGCCTTTAGAGTAAATTAGTATCCAAGACAAAAGCAAAGAGAGATTTACCCAATAATCCAAGGAGATTCGAAATGCAAATAAAAAATTCAATTACACCACAGAAAAATTTCTACCTAAAACTACCATGCATTCATGTCATCCCCCTCGGAAAATGGAATTTTATTAGCCGTATTAAAATAATCAATATAGGCATGAGGATGGGGGCATCACCCCTTCTCCAAAAGGAACAAAAAAACCAACAGCTAGCAAAGGAATGAAGGCAAATAAAAACCATAAGCAACATAATACAAAACAAATCACCGACCCAAAGAAGCATAGAATTGATTATTAGAAAAATTAATTTCAATTTAAAGAAAAACACGAAATCAAATTTCGAAAAAAAATTAAAAGAAAAATTACATATAGTTCGAGAGCCAACCACAGCCCTAAATTGTCAAATCCTATGGACTACCACACGAAGCAAAAATCCACCTAACGAATGAGATAACGATGAGAAAAGGAACTCAAAATCAGTTATAGAAATGGAATATCAAAATTGATGCGATTATAGAAATGAGATTTCTAGAAACTTAGAGGAAAAAGAACAAGAGGAAAAGAGAGAAGAACCAACCCGTCGGCTGCCAATCTAGTGCCAAAACCATCGGAGAAGATGAGGTTCCGCCGAAGAAGACTGCTTTTTGGTGAACAGACTGTCGGGTGTGAGGGAGAAAATCTAGGGACTTTGAATCTACAGAATGTTTAAAACACGGTGGAATTATATTGGTTGCAAAAAGACGATCTTACCCTTACTTATTGTGACAACAATTGGTCGCCTCTACAGTATGTTTGACATACAGAAGCGATATTCAGTGTCGTTGTTTTAGACCTGCTATTTAGAGGTGACATTACCGTCGTTGCTATAGGAGTCCCTCCAATTGGCACTACTTCTTATAGTGATAGAATTTACTATCGGTTTCTTTACAGATGCTCTAATATGCCCTTGCGTACATCGTATTTATAGCTTTAAAATATTCGAACCCAAGAATATACTAGGATTTTGTCTTGGAGTAGGGTCCAACTAATAGGGTTAGGGTTAATTAACCTACAGATCTTGGTTAACTAAATTAATATATTTTTTTAATTTTTCGTAGCTCCCATCCAAATGCAATCGTCCAATTTCAAATATAAATAATTATTTAATTGTTTAATTAAATCTCGTTAACTGAGCGGCTAGGGTTTTCGCTCTCTTATGGAGAGTTTTGTTCTCCTTCTTTCGTAGAAGGTTGTAGGGTTTTGGCATAAGGTGGGGACTGTTCTTTCTTTCTTTCCTGAATTCTATTAGTAATTTCGGATTTTTTCTATGGAGAATCTCTTTGTAAACATGGCGCTGTCAACGAGAGAAGAGGAGGAATTGTTTCTGGACGCTTGAGACGCTGGCAATGAAGGGCAGAAGTTTGAGCATTGTTTGATAGGGCAGCTATTAACAGATCGATGCGTGAACTTTACCGCTACGAAAGTTCAAATGGCAGATGTTTGGTGTCTGGTAAAGGGACTGACTGTGAACGATATCGGCAGCCAGATGTACTTGTTTCAGTTTTATCATGATGTCAACGTTAAACGGGTATTAGAAGGGGGTCCCTGGTCTTTCGACAGCAATCTTCTGGTGTTATATCAGTTGAAGGCCGAAGAGATTCCAGCACAGGTGCCGCTGTCCTACATTAATATCTGGGTCCAAATCTACGATTTACCTGTCGGGTACATGTCAGAAACAGTGGGGAGACAAATTGGAGATTTCATGGGAGAGTTCAAGGAGTATGACAGTAAGAATAACACCGGAGTTTGGAGAAGCTTTATGCACGTTAGGGTGAGAATTGATGTTCGTTTACTGCTCAAACGCTGCAAGAAAATCCGGAAGCCTGGTGGAGAATGGTATGTAGTGAATTTCAAATATGAATGTTTACCAATTTTCTGTTTTATTTGTGGATGCGTGGGCCATTTGAATCATTTTTGTGATGTTTTATTCACCACACCCGAAGCTGAGATTACACGTGGGTGGGGAGCTTGGCTCCGAGGGCCGGCGCGATGAGCTTCTGACCAAGGAGGCAGTAGTCGATGGCTGAAAGAAGAGGGTAAGGCAGGGCCTTTGGTTGCTAAAAAAAGCAAGGAGAAAGTGGGCACAGAATTGGGGTGAGAATCACCAATTATTCCTAATATGCATGGGGGATTGACGGATGCACTTATAGAAAGAGGAATGATGGCTAAGAAGAATGTCAATCCATTATTCGAGGACAATTCGAGTGCTGAAGAAGTTAGGCAGTTTAAGCAAATGGGCCAAGAAGATGATGATGGGCTGGATTTGTGTGAGGATAGGAAGAAGAGACGTAGCTCGGCCCAAAATGAACTTATGATTGTGGATGGAGTCAACAATATAATGGATATCCAATCAAAAAACGCATTATTGGCAGGACCTGTGAACCCGGCCTGCTGGGAATCATGAAGTGTTTAGGTTGGAATTGCTGGGGACTTGGCAACCCCCGTGAAGTCTTAGTGTTACGCGAGCTTGTCAAGTCTCATTTTTGCGCTACTAAAATTGAAGAAATAAGATTATTTTTGCATTATGATGGTGCTTTTGCAGTTGATCATCAAGGGAGGGGAAGAGGTTTAGCGGTATTGTGGAAAAATAAACCTGAGTGCTCTATTGTTGGATACTCGAACAACCATATTGATTTAATTATTGAGGATAATGTGAATGGGAGTTGGCGTCTAACTAGTTTCTATGGCCACCCGAGCGGAATAAGAGTTATGAATTATGGGCTCTAATGAGACGACTTAATTCCATGCATCATTTACTATGGTGTATTATTGGAGATTTCAATGAATTATTAAGTCATGAAGACAAAGAAGGCACAAATGATCATCCTGATTACTTGATCCGAGCATTTAGGGAGGCCATTTCTGATTGTTCGTTGCATGATCTTCCTTTGAAAGGCTACCGATTCACCTGGGAAAAAGGAAGAGGCACAATTGGATGGGTTAAGGAGCAATTAGACCGTGCTTTGGTATCTTCTGGTTGGCTTCAGAGATTTGATAGAGCAACTTTATTTAATATTTCAGCCCCTATATCAGATCATTCCCCTTTGCTTTTGGACACAGAAGGCACTAAGCAGCTTCTCTTCCGATCTGCCGTCCGAGGTTTGAAAACAGATGGGTGCATGAAATGGTGTTTAGTGATTTCTACTATGAGACTCTGAACCAAACAGAAGGGCCACTTATCTCAAAGATGGATGGCTATTTCCTAAAACTGGCGCAGTGGGGTAAGCATTCTAGCCGGCAATTCAAGAGGCAAATTGACAGGCTTAACGCCGAACTTGAGGTGTTGCGAGGGAGCTCTTTTCTATCTGATATGGCTGCATTTGATAGCAAAAGGGCAGAGTTGTGCTCGCTCTTGATTCAAGAAGAGGCCTATTGGAAGCAACAAGCTATAAAACGTTGGCTTGAAAGTGGGGACATAAACACTAAAATTTTCCATGCTTTAGCTTTTGAAAGAAAACGCCATAATACCATCAGTAAATCCAAAATGATAGTGGCCATTGGCATGAGGATTGGGATAGCATGGCGTTAGTTACAAAAACATACTTTGAGCAGCCCTTTGAAGCGGGTGATGGGGATGCACGGCCGGTTCTAGATTGTGTTGAGAGAGGAGTTAGCGAAGATAAAAATGAGAATCTTCTTCGTCCTTTTACTATTGAGAAGTTTAAGCAGGCTATTGATCAGATGCACACAGATAAGTCTCCAGGTCCTAATGGGATTAATGCCATGTTTTTTCAGAAGGTATGGTCAATTATGGGGGAGGAAATAGTTCAAAACTATATTTTTTGGATGGAGAGGAAGCAGTTCCCTGACTTTTTGAACAATACTTGTATCACTCTGATTCCCAAAATTGAGTCTCTGGCTACCATGAAAGACTACAGCCCCATTTCCTTATGCAACGTCCTATACAAGCTCATTGCAGAGGTATTGGCTAATCGTATGCGGGATATTCTCTCTAATCTTATTTAGGAATCTCAGTCTGCTTTTGTGCCTAGAAGAAGTATTACAGATAACGTTCTTGTGGCAGATGAGCTGATTCACTATATGAAGCATAAGAGGAAACAGAAGCAAGGAGAGGTAGCGTTTAAAATTGACATAAGTAAAGCTTATGATCGTGTTATTTGGAATTACTTGAAGTTGATTATGGAGAAGCTGGGCTTTGCTAAAGACTGCGTTGACCTTATTATGTTATGTGTGACTACTGCTAAATACTCAGTGAAGGTAAATGGGATAAGGTGAGTCTGTTATACTATCAAGAGGGCTGCGACAGGGTGATCCACTATCACCATATTTATTCATCATCTGTGTAGAAGGGCTTTCAGCGGTAGTTAAGGAAGCAGAGTATAGGAGGGCTATCCATGGGTATAGAGCTTCAAGACATGCTCCCAGTATTTCTCACTTATTCTTTACATATGATAGTTTTATTTTTTTTCCATGCTGCTATAGATGAAGTAAGTGCAATGAAGGAGGTGCTTAGAATATATGAAGCTGCATCTGGCCAGGCGGTGAACTTTGCAAAATCTGGAATCTTTTTCAGCTCAAATGTCCCCCAGGAGGTACGTTCTAATATTTCCTCCGTACTTAATATTGCAACGCCATTGGATACGGGGAGGTACTACCGTCTTTGATTAGAAGGAAAAAGAAGCATGTGTTTAGTTTTTCATGTGAGCAATTATGGAAGAAGTTAAATGGATGGTTGGGGAAGATGGATGACGATTTTGGTTCCTTCTTATTGTATGTCAACTTTTCTTCTCCCGGTTACTTTATGTGAGGAGTTGCAGAGAATGATGAATTCATTTTGGTGAGGCTCGAAGGCGAATGGGCGAAAAAGCATTAATTGGTTTCAGTGGAGTAGGTTGTGTGCCCGGAAAGAAGACGGAGGCATGGGTTTCCGTGACCTGGCAGCTTTCAACTTAGCTATGCTTGAGAAGCAGGGTTGGTATATCATTTCCCGGCCTAATGCTCTTGTATCGCGTGCTCTCAAAGCCAGATACTTCCCGAGGGGGGATTTTTTAAGAGCTCAACTGGGGTACAATCCCAGTTTTACGTGGAAGAGCATTTGGTCTTCTCGCATGGTTTTGGAGAGTTGGGAATGGTGCTAGCATTAATGTTTGGAAGGATCCTTGGATAAAGAGTGAGCCAAATTTGAAAGTGGAAACTATAGAATACTCAGGATTGGAGAATCTGACTGTGAGTGAACTAATTGATGAGAATGGACAGTGGAATTCAGAATTGATTGATGGGTTATTAACTGACTGGGATGCTGAAGATATTAAGAACATTCCTTTGAGACCATGCCAAGCATAGACCAATGGGTGTGGCACTACAGTAAAAATGGGATTTATCTTGTGAAATCTGGTTCTAGAATAGCGAAGGACTTAGAAGAGCCAGTGGAGGGCAGCCATGAAAGTGATAATTTGGTGGCGATTTGGAGGTTGAAAATTCCACCAAAAATGCAAATGTTCATTTGGAGGATAAGTCATCACTGTTTACCGACTAAAGAAAACTTGAACAAAAGAGGATTGCCTATCCCTTCTATATGTGTGATGTGTGATAGAGAGGTGGAGACTAATGTGCACATATTTTTGCAATGCCCGTTTGCTAGCAAATGTTGGAGAGAAGCCAATATGGATGGATCGTTGGGGCAAAACATAATTATGAAGGATTGGGTCTTCAATAAAGTGATGAATCAAGCACCTTATGACACCAGCCGAACTTGTGCTGTCCTATGGAGTATGTGGAGAGAAAGGAATGCCAAGCTTTGGAAAGGGCAAGCTCAAGAACCAAGACAAATGGTTCATGCAGGATTGGTAGCACTGTATAATTGGGTGGAAGCACGAAAACAGCTCATGCCAGCAGTACAATTGGTTGCACCTCAAATGACTTGGTCTAATCTTCCTTTGGGATATGTCAAGTGTAACGTAGATGCTGTTTGGGCCTGTGGAGATAGACGGGCAGGGATAGGTGTTATCAACCGTAGTGATGAAGGGGAGTTGATTGAATACAAGATGGAGTTGATATATGGGGCGTCTTCAGCTCAGGAGGCCGAGGCTTTGGGTCTCAAAACGGCTATTTTGTGGCTGTTTCGATTGGGTTTCATGTTGGTAGTGTTCGAGTCAAATGCTAAGGGGGTAGTGGATGCCATGCATTCTACGATTGAAGATAACTCGGAATTTGGTATGATCATTAAGGATTGCAAGACTTTACTTCAGCAACAACATATGTCTAAGGTCCAGTTTGTGCGTAAGCAAGTCAATTGTGTGGCACACTCTTTAGGAGAGCCAAAACTAGTACTCACTCTTGCTCTTTTAGAATGGCTCCTCCGTGGCTATTTAATGATCTTTCTCGTGATGTATCAAACGCTTTGAGTATGAATGAGAATTTAGTTTTTATGATAAAAAAAATTATTTAATTGTTTAATTAATAACTTTGGTCCAATCTCCTATGGTCCATAACTCGATTTCTACAAACTCAATCTAACAGCTATTCAAGTCATAACTCATAATTAATTACGATCTGCATAATGAGATTAATACTGATAATACAAATTCAAATCCCATAAGAATTTATTATTCAACCGATTTAAATAATTGGTATATTTTAGTCTTAGCACCACAAATTTCAAAGAGATTTAATTTGGCTATCAAAATTTATCAAAAAATTTCAGGGTGCTACAATCTCTAACAATTTTGAGTACTTAATGTATATTTGGCAGTTGACATCGTCCACCAATCTCCATTTTGATACTAGTATATCTCTCTCCTTATTCCTAAATCCATCAAGTCACGTCTGAATTAATTGCGCCCTTTGATTTTGGCGGGTCACCTAAAATCATTCTGAGCAGGCTGTCTCATATTTTTCTCCACATGCATTATATCAATATTATGTTTTAGCTCAATAGTAGACCAGTACGGTAACTCATAAAAGATACTTTTCTTTCTCTAGTTCTTCTTCATATCTTCTCCTTTTATCACCTCTACATGTTGAACGTTTTCTTGGCTTTGAAGGACTGCTCAATTACTCTAAAATCTCTTCACTTGTAAGTTGATGTCACAATGGTATGATATTTTTCTGCTTGTTGAAGTCAAGATGGTTCCCAAAGCTGTGCCTTGAAGGAAGGGATTGACGGTGTCCTGCATAAGCTATCTTATAGTGCATACAAACCGAAGATGTTTCCTTCCTTGTTACAAGTAGGACATGCCATATAGCCCTGGCCATTCTATCCTGATACACTACTTCTAGCTGGAAAGTCATTAACTATCCAAAGCAATGTTGTATACAATATAAAAACTTCCACAGTAGGAGTTTCAAAATCAAGTTAATACCAACTATCCACATATATTTCAACTTGTCCACTAATGGGCGTAAGAATATGTTCACGTCCTTACCCGGTGCATGGGTAACAAGAATTAAGAGTGTCAGCATCAAGTACTCAGGTTTCTTGCATAATCAAGAGGTAAGGTTTTATGTTGTCATTCACCACAGGCCACATACTATAGGATTAACTCATATTGTGAAATGTACCGAATCTATCTACTGCTAAAGCCAATAGAACATTTTGGATTTCACTTGCAAAATAAGTATGCTTTTCGTCAAAATCTTTCCATGCCTTTGCATCAACAAAATGCCTCATCACATCTTCATCATGCGATCCACCACAGCTATGCCACCTCGTAATTTCTGTCATTTTTTCTGTGACAAATAATCATCTCAGATTGGGTGCAAAAGAAAGTAACGCAAGACCTAATGAGGAAAATTATTGCCAAAAGATCTATACTTGTGGTTTCCATCCAGCGCCTTCTTTGCACACAAGACAAATTTGTCTTCAGCATACTCCTTCTAAAATGGTGTATAGTCATTCTTGCAAACATGAATAGAAGTGTAGCCTAATCTAAGCTTTGCCAACATCCTTTTAGCATAATAATTAATGAGAGTAACAAGTTCATATATTTGGATAAGCTAGTTTTAGTAGCTTTAAAAAATTATCAAAAGACTCATTAGTCCACTTATTTTCCACCTTTATGTGCATAAACTACACTAAGAAATTTAAGGACGAGAATGAAGAAACTCCTAGGTATAATTCTAAACGTAGAATCTCAAATATTTCTTCATATTAAACCTCAGAACTAGCATCCTCACACGCCCGTCGAACAATGTCGTTCATAACTTGCCATATCATCCATCAGTTCATATGTCATCACTGTGCATTTGTAGCTTGCATGTTAGTATGGAAGCCTTTAGAGCCCCCATTGTATATCCATCTGTCACAACTCTCAACAAAACTAGCACGCAGAATATCATCATGAACATCTGCCAATGACAATTAAATGTGTTTACCCCTTTTTGCATGGACATTTGATCGACCTCTTATCATTCATAAATGCTCTTGCTGTGACATCCCAACTTACTTGATTATTCCACCGATATTAGTCGAGGTGAGCTCGATAGTTAGTTAGAGTTAGATACTAACTTAGAATGGAGGTTTAACAACTAATATTACCATTTAAGTATATATGTAAAGAAATTTAAAAGTAGTCAACAGAGTAAAATAAGATAAACAAGGGAAAAAAAATCAGCAAAGAAAAGAAGTCAGCCAAGGCTAAAGTCAAGCTGTGGAGTTTTCTTCATGGATAAGAAAGTGTGGGGCTTGAACTAAGACTTAACTTACACATGTTCACACTTTAGTTTCCTAGAAAGTTTTATTAGGGAGTAAGGCACTCGTACAAAGTGAAAGCAGCTCCTGAAGAAGGAAAGAAAATTTAGGCAGAAACAGAGAATTCGTGTAGCTGAGAAAAAAAAAAAAGATTTTGGGGTCAATCTCATTGCTAAATATTATCAAGTCTTAGTTTACATTACATATCAATTAAAGCTTATCAAAGGGAGAGAAATAGAGGACGTGCAGCTGGACAAAGGACACAAAACAGTGAAGGATTGGAAGAAAATCAGCAACTTGGTTCTCAATCCAGCAGCTTGTGTAAGAGGAATAACTTGTCAAGAAGCAAGGTAAAGTAGAGAAGTGTATTAACTTGAAGTTCCTCTAGATTCAGCCCTCAAAATTGGATAAAATCTGTTTGGAAACAGAAAAAAAAACTAAGTGAGAAGATGGGAAAACTGATTTAGTGAATCTATGTCTAGTCTCTTTGGATGGAATAATATTTGACAATTGGTTGTTGAATTCCCAGAAGGCAAAAGGGTATGAAGAGGAGTATAACACTAATGGTAGATGATAGGTTATGCAAGTGATATAATACATATCTATGATTTGGTTCACGAGTATTGAATTGAAAGGCAACTCTAGTGAAAGGGAATTCTATGCTTATTACCATGTATTAGTAATGGTTGATGGTGATAGAAAGCGTCAAGTATTTAGAGTGTATATAGGGTGCAAGATAAGCTTAGAGCATGGCCTATTACTAAGTGAGTAGTGGACATAGTTTTTTTAAGTCGACTAGTATAGACGTCATCGGTACACTAGGCAAGAGACTTAAATGCATTAAGAAGATTAGCTATCATATTTTTCATATAGAACCCCACTGTGCTCTTCCGATCTACTTAAATAGCATCTAAATTAGATGATTTCATGTCTAATAGGAAGTAGCGAAGAGGCAGGAGCTGCTTACAGGCCGAGCTAGGTCGCATGCGCTAATGCTTTGTGAGTGGAATAGCTTTTTACTCTTCGGAAAATTAAAGACTATAGATCGGAAGAGCGTCATGTGATTTCTATGAACTTCTCATATGAGTTTGAGTTTAAATGAAATGTTGAAAAGCTATATTAGAAACAAAAGTGAGAATTATGATATATTTGAAATCCTTCGATATAGTACCAAGCGATTTGAGATATTGAGAAACACTCCATTCTCGGAGGGTGCCGTTGGCCAGTGCTTAGAGTCACCATTCACGGAGGGGGCCATTGGCCCATGTTTGAGACTACCATTCCAGGAGGGAGCCTTAGGCACGGGTTCAGAAGTGTGATCTTATGCGCGTATGATCAGATTTCAGTTAGCTTCAGGGGTACTTATGGTTGGATTTCATTTGATATATTGTTGAGTTTTGAGCTTACAGATTTGATCCGTGAAGATGATATGATATTTATTTAAGCTCGAATTTTCCAGTTATAGTGTTTCAAATTTCGTTATTACCATCGATTATTAAATGGTTGGTCATGATATTTCAGTATATTTGTATAACCAAGAAAGCATAGTCATTTTCAAATTCTCCACTCACTGAGCCTATTAGATCACCTATTTTAAAACAATTTCTCTTATTAGACAGCAAGTGAAGATTTTGGGCAACTTTTGAATCGCAGCCTGCGCCTTTTGAAGACAAAGCCATTTGCTAGTTCTTTGTATGAGTCATCTCATTTGCATGCAGTTAGTAGATATGGTTGCATGATCATTTTATACATCATTTTGTGACAGATGTAAATAGATGGCTAGATGGGCACACTACATCTTATGTAGTAATTACATTACTTTTGTAAATTAAGAAAAATTGTTGGCTTTTCTCCTTCGTTTTAGAATGACTCGAGTTCTCAAGAAATATGTTTGGCCAATATTTTGGAATTGTGAACATAAAATCATATGGTGTTGAATTGAGTAGGTGTATTTTTCTTTAAAAATAGAGGAGATAATGCCAAAATTTCTAAAATTTAGTATGCATGGTCAGTTGCCTTGACGGTGGGACCAACTTCTAGTTGGTATCTACTGTTGGCGCACGTCACACCTCGTGTTCTCTAGTGCCACTCCGGGTGGGGCGTGTCACTTGACATGTCTACAAACTCATACAAACCATTACAAAATTTCGGAGACTAATCGCATGGGTGGCCTTGAGGGTGTGCAGGCCACACGATCACATATGGTCTCGTCACCCAAGGGGTACCATTTTTTTGTTCAAATTTTTTTTTTTTGGGTTACATGTTTGACATTAAAATTTTTGAAAAATTTTTAAAGTGTAACTTGTTAAAGAAATAGGCATATTGTGACACCAATTTTTAAAAAAGTTTGATGAGTTATTGGATTAAGAACTAAAATTTATTTTATTACTTGAAAAATCAAACAAGGTCTACCTTTAAAATTTAAATTTTCTGTTGATCATCAAAGGCACCCCCACCCAACCAAAAGAGAGAGAGAGAGAGAGAGAGATCTGACAAGTTATTAAGAAAGGTGGCGGGATTATTTTGTATTATCGCACAGAACACGTAAATTCTCAGGGCCGGCCCTGACTAACCGATTTCTTGCCTTTGTCCGACTTTTATCAATCTCCATTTTTTATTGGCTGCAAGAAAACATCATGATACGCTTATTAGAAACAATCCTTATATTAGTTGCAGTAAAATATATAAATATTAATTAGAAATTTTCTAGAGAAAGGAGAAACTAACTATTACAGAAATCATAAATACATGGAAGATACCATTGAAACGGACAATTATCATTGCAAATAATAAATAAAGTCTGGAAAATTGACCAACATCGCTTTTTTTTTTTTTAACTGATGAAAAGAATTTCTTATTCTTTACTCTTCATTTTTACATGAAATAATTTTACATGATCAAGGTTAAACTGTAAAATGTAAATTATTTAGTACTTTTCAACCTTCATTTGTAAAGGTGTAATTATTTCATCTTTACATGTATAAAGTAAATTTTCAGAATTGGTAAGCAATTTTTAAATTTGAGACAATTCTAAGTAAAAAAAGGAGAAATTATTGAAATTTTTTTTTTTTAAAAAAATATACATGAAAAAATGAATGAACTTGTTGCATATATACACCAAGAAATACATTAAAAAGAAAAAAACAAAGCTTCCTTAAAAAAAATAGTATATATAAATAACTTTAGATGAACAAAATAATTACACATATAAGTGAATATATATATATATATATGTAAGGAACAATATCTTGTAGTATATAAACAACTGGTAATTTCACCCATGTGTTGCACGGGTAGACAATACCATAAAATATATCACATTTGAATGCAGTAAAAATGCTTAACACAAAATCATAAAAAAATACAATTTAACTAAATATAATAACTTGCTAAAGGAAAAAATATAAACATCTTACCTTAAAGCAAATAGTAAATGTTACATCCGATCAACATAGTTTAAATAAACAATGAAGGGTAGTAAATGTATATAGATACAACATTTTTTGGTATAATTGGTTTTTTTACTTTATTTAACACATATATAATCTCTAGATCTTTTCAATTTTTAACCCACGAAATATCTATATAAAATTATTTATGAGTGAACACTAACTTTTCTACAAAATGCGCACCTGAACTACTGGTCCCTTTGATTTTTTTCAACTTTTATAATATGTATCAGTGATATGTAATTTTTCTTAATAAACACCTTCTACGGACTAATACATTAATATGTTAACATAATTTCATCAGTATTTAAAGAATTGAACTGTCGTGGCTACTTTAATTGGAAAAATCAGGAATCGACTGGAAATCAGCCCTGTTTACCCCAGAAATTATTTATCCAAAAACTAGTACAAAAGTAATAAAAAGCTACTTGAACTGTGGTCAAAATAAGTTATAAAATAGTAAAAATCAAAAAATTATAAACGTAGTGTGCGCCTACACACCGTGTAAGGTGGGAGGTTTTGTTATGAAACCCCTGGAGGTGTTTGAAATTTTTTCATAAAATTAAACGTTCTTTTTCCACATTATTTTAGGTAAAAATTAATTTTTTTAATTGTTTAATTAAAATTGACTTAATTTTGATTTGACTCAATTCAACCTTTCCGACAGGGATAAGTGCATATATATATAATATATAAGGAAAAATATCTTGCACTGTACAAACAATGACAAGCGAAAATACAAAAGAAAAAAATATAAAAAATAACTTGCTGAATGGAAAAAGAAAATGATCACTACCACTTCTATTGTCTGCACCGTGGACTGCAAATGAACCAAGAGGAACAAAAAATCTAATATAGGAGGTACAGATATTTACCTTTATGATTTAGGCTTTACTGGTGACCAACGTTGTCCCTATAAGCATTAAGTCGTGGCTTTGATCCATGTACCCAGAGAAAATGTCGTGGCTATAATCAGTATAAACGTTGTATCTTTATGATTCAGGTGTTAAGGGTAGTAAATGTCGTCGCAATAATCAGTATGTCGTGCCTGTTGATCTCTGTATCAGAAGAAACGGGAGAAATTTAAGCAAATAGACATATATGTCGCCACTATAGTTGTTATCTTCTACCCGCAACAATGGTCGTATCTTTATGTTTAACTATACTACGGTGACATTCTCGTCTTCCCTACTGCTTAATCTTATACCCACAATTGACAATATGGTTATCGTTCTATATGTTACATGTTATATCCACAACCTGAAAGTCATTTCTATAAGTTAAAATCTACAACGACGACTGAGGATTATTGTGGCGACGTGCATTACGACTGTAGTTGCAGAGAAAAGGCGCAAATTTCTCCGGCCAATATTCAGAGCTATAACGGTGACAAGACGAGTCGTGTGTATAATATATCGATATTACAGTGAATAGAAGCGGATCTAAGATTTTTTAGTCACATGGGCTATGATGAGGAAATATACCACCAAAGCAATACAATTAAAAAAATAATAATAATAGTTATACATAAGAAACTGTTTTTTTCCCCATCGAACACCGCCCGGGCCTAGATTTCCTGAAATTATATCAATACCGATGACATATGTCGTGGGTGTCGGGCATGACGTCTATTGCAACGACGTCAAAGATGTCGTCTCTGCAGGCTTCAACATACACACGAAATATGGAATCTAATGTTCAAAACTAGTTGCAGAACAAGTGGTGAAGATGGCATTTCTCTTATTTAAATCCCAAGTTCCCAACTCAAGATGCCATGTGGTCTTTCATCCGTTTGGAACGCAGTCCTTAATTAATTTGAAAATTGCAAAATAAGTCAAAATAACCTTGCTGAAAAATGGAAATTGAAACCAACATCTGCTATATCCAAAAGTAGCCTTGTTTATTTGATATTAATAGACATATATAACTAATTCTACACACACAGGAAGATCGGGTTCAAAAACATGTGATCTGATTTCAAGAAGGCCCCACTTCTGGGTAACGACATTTTCAAGTTGAAATGTGGAGTTGAGCCGACAATGACAAGTATCATTTACCATTAACTTTACGCATTTCAGTACTGTTGAACAAGTTCGATAAGTGAAGTGTAAGTTCCCAAAACTGCACTGATAGCGCCCAAAATCACAATAGCAACGCTCAGGATCACCTGATTCACACATAAGCCGAGAAAATATCAGTGCAATGGCCGTAGAAGAACAAAGCTGCTAAACTCTACAACTTGTAGCCGCATATCACTTGGAGAATTCAATTTACTACGAAATTTCAGTTGAAGTTATTTCTATGTTCCAAACAACTAAAGTAGTTATCCTTTTTCTTATAGTTTGGTTTTCCAGGGATCTTTTTATTTATTTTTTTTTTTCTCTCTCTTTTAAATCAAGATTCTGATGGGACAAATTTGACTGATGATGCACAATGGAATGACAAAAAATTTAATCATCCATATCTTAGCAAAGTTTTTCCGGGTCGAGTGATACCTGCACTCCTGTGGCGTTCTTCCCCGCAATCTTCAAAAAGCATAAAGCTGGCATTACTACTGCCTGGAATGAAGAAACACATAGTGTATTATTTTATAAAATCTCATCCAACAAACATGAGTAGACGATTTCCAAAAAAACAAAGAAAAGAGGAATGAAACTATATATGATGAAGATCCCGCATACCATAAGTACGCTAAGAAGAGAGCCAATTAGAGACATCACAATACCTGAAAATTGAAAGCACAAGTTGAGTCTCGATGATTTTCTAAGGCATAAAAGCATGAAGGGGGGGAAAAAGAAATTGCAAGTTGACCAAGTTTGCCTAGGCTAAAGAATCTCTAGCTCTGGTAACAAGTCTCCAAATGTGATGCATGTAGTAAAGTTCTCTCTAGTGACCAAGTTTTCTTCACTAGAGATAACAAAATTCCCTCCATTTTTCTATAAAGCCCTTGTATCTTAGTGCCACCCTCATTGAACCTGAAGTTTTCCCATTAGAAGATGTTATGTCTAATACCAAATGTCTGAGACTCATTACAGCTTGAATCAAATGCCCACTAACCATAAGCTTGAAAGAATTGATAATATAAATAGTTGAGAGAATCAGTGCTAGTGTACGAAAATAATGTACGGGAATTAAGAACCTAAAACAGATCAAGCATTTTAGAACCTTGCAGTCGATGGCTTACCAAAGAAGGGAATGGCAAATGCAACAACTAGGTTAGAAACAACAAGGGTCGTCCGTAGAAGAATGAAAGACCAAAAACTACTGGAGAGTCTTGCAGGCAGCAGCTCCTCTATACTTCTGGCTAACGGGTTCATCAACAAGGCATATTTATGCACAGTTAAGGAAATTATACACTAAAGAGGATGCCTATCGGCATAAGTCTTAGAGGAGGTCCCAATATTAATAAATAAACTAAGAGAAATAGCAGAGTTATACAGAGAAATTCCATTTTCTAAAAGGATATTTGGTGAGTGGAGTGATGACCTGCATAGGCACAAAAGATAAAAGAAAGAGTTAACCACTAAATTTTCAGACGCTGTAAAACGTAAAATATCCATACATGTTTAAAAGTTGCATAAAAGCAACTTTGCATTGTGCTAAGCTAATAAGCTTGGCCTAACATTCGAAAACAGGAAAAGCTTGAAAAGAGAAGCCAGAGTTTGATACTTACAGTTGTCCACGATGCAATTTTTGATCCGACCAAATGTTGAGGCAAATTCAAAGTGAATTGTGACTCAGTGTCTCGACCGAACATAAGGAATCCCAGGATTGCAGCACCACCGTATAAAAGAACACACAAAATGAAACTGAAAGCCAATAAGCTTAGTGATTAAAATTTACAGCAAGTAGAGAAAGAACAATCTTCCAAATTATGTAAGTTAATGAAGAAGAAAATGTAGAAAGACGGGGCTCTATTACCATACTACAAGTGCTGTCTTAAACTTAGTTTTATCAGCCATCGACCAGTAAATATTTGGAAAAACAGAATGCCCTGAATAGCAGAAGCCGTAGATTCCAATCGCAAAAGGAATGCCTCTCCAATTCACCAATTGACCACTGTGATGAAATCCAATTCCCTCTGCAGTGCCAGTGAAGAGCAAACAAAGGACTAGCAGAACTGTTGCAATCACACCACCAGCTGCAAAAGGGTAAGTTATTAACTTAATAAGTTTGTTTTCCGAGATAACTCTCTTTTTTTAGTCAGAGCAAGTCTTCTACCAAAATATAGGACAGCTTTTTGGAGCTCTTTTTAAGTTTAACAGAACATTCATAAACCAAAGAATCAGAGTACTTAGAGAAAACCTGAAAGATATGAAAGCAAACGCAAATCTTTCAGCCACACAGTTGGTAAAACGATAAGAGCAGCGAGAATTGCAAATAGATGCATGGAGTCCAGTTCAAACCCAGACAAATTAACAGACGCTCCTGGGAATAGCCTACTGAGATTATCCCCTTCCAGAATAATAAATTCTATACATGCTGTCTGCACTCATGGAATACGCGTTAGGTATGTGCTGAAATCTGTCTTACGGTAAAATCTGTAAAGTTGAAAGACGAAAGGCAATCCACTTACATATAGCTCAGAGTACAAAATGACCTGCACCAAAAACCAGAATAAACAAGGAGAAAATGTTCAGCTAATTTATGCATGTAGGGTAATAAGTTTAGCACACTTACGTATTTATCAACTTACAGATAAAAAGATGCGACCGAATTTCCCAAATGCAGCTTCTCCCATGTCTGGAAAGGTCAAGATGCCTTTTTTACTCTCAAAGCAATATTTCATAAGTATAGCAGTATAACAACAGACAAATGCAAAGATAACAAGCACTGCTAAGCTTGCCCAGCCAGCTTCTTTAACTGTGTATGGTGTAGAAAGAAGTCCGACTCCCGCTATTACATTTACACCTGTTTTGTCAAAACACAAGCTTTAATGATATGTCTAGTACAGTATAATGAAGTAAGAAAGAAGAAGAAACTAAAAATGTATCGTCTAGCATGTCTTATTATTGCGAGGACTAGTAGGTCATGTGACTCATATATATAAATACTGCAGGCTATAGGTTCTCATACAAAAGAGATAACATAGCACACCATTGAAGATTGTTTGAGCTAAGCTACATCCATGACTAATAGGAAGTTCTCCAGTCGACGGCTGAGCCTTTACTGACCAAGATGATTGTGATCTATCTATGCTCCCAATTTCTTCGGTTTGATGTTCTTGTTTGTACTCTGGAAGCAGTGGTGCTTTTTCGTTCAAGTCCAGATCAGTGCCATTGACATCTAAACCTGCATAAACAGCACCGGATATGGGCCCAAGAGTTCCAAAGTTTGGTGATGCAGCAATTGTATAAATGTCGGTCGTTTCTCTGGCAAATAGAAAGAAAAAGATTATAAGCCTGCTAAAAAATGATATAGAAGTTCTCAAATAAATTGTTGTCAGTTGTCACCCTCAAAAAGATCATTGTTTTTAAAATAATCCCCTCAAGTTGTTAAAGTATTATTCTAATGAATCTTGTTATGACTGAATCTCCAATTTTCTGTCTTAATTCTCATAATAAAACCTTTATGTTTAAAGGTGTTTCTCTGGAGTTCAACTATCATTATTCTCTCTCACACTCTTGGGTCTCAGCCTAAACAAAGTTATCAATGTAATTAGTCTCGAGCATCTTGTGAGCTCATTCTCACTAACATGAAAAGATTAGGACTCAAGACAAGCCACAATACATACCCATGATATCAGTCATTTAAAGATTAACTTAATTTAGACTGTTCAGTCTTCAAGTCGCCTGACAGAATTACTTCTTGGCGTTCAAACCACAAGAAGTTCATTGATCTTGGAAGAGTATGTTTGGCTCACTGGCTTAGCTTCAATTGTAAATTAAAATATCAGTATTAATCCTTCATACTCACATTTGCCCTTTGGCTTCTTTTTATGGCTTAAGCTAGGCCAAACATGTCCTAACTATATTTCTCAATACCCTCCTCTCCTCCCCCTAACAATACAAGAAACAGAGAAACAAATAGAAAAATCAAGCATTTCAAAATAATAATTAAAAAAAAATTCAAATCAAGAAGGCAAAAGTACAAAAATTAATTAATCACCCAAAAATAAGAAAAGAAAAAGATTTTTACTTCTCTAATAAGGCAAAGGTTTAAGCAACTCTATGCATACAACTCACCTGAAACTGTGAGGCCATTGCTGAGAAACCATGGACGAGGAAGGTGAAATTCGAACACCATGATTATCAAGAAACCCAACTTCTCCATCTTCTTCTTCTTTACCCTCCTCCTCCGAGTAATCTCCATCGCCGCTGTCTTCCAAGAAATACTCAGCCGCATCTTTGTTTTTTTCCGCCATTGGAAACCCACAACTCTGTTCTTCTACAATACGCACAACCACGTATATATACAGGTGTCAAACAAACACAAGACAAATAGCCTACGAGGCCGAAAAGAACTGAACGGGTTAATACGACAAAATACGTGTTTATTTGAACAATTGCGAGACGCTTTTGAATGGAATTCTTGGCTGTGAGTTGAAGAAGAAAAGCTGGAGATTTTTGTAGACACCAATTTTCGAGGGAAACATGACCAACATGTAGCAACAATAGTCTATTCGAGGTGCCGCGTTACATAATAACCTTACTCACAGCTATAAAATTACTTAAATGCCCCTGAACGAGTGAACGAAAATCCTGTGGAGAGGAGAAACAAATTCACAAAGGCCCCACCCTCCTGGTTCTATTTTCCCTTCTTTCTCTCGCGACTCCATCTCAGATTTCAAAAACCACCTTAAATCCTAAATTCGATCTACAGTTTGGGGCTCGAGAGAGAAATGGCCGATTTGGCTTGCTCTGTCTTTTCCCAGTATCATGTGCGTCTCCGGTATGTTCGAATCCCTTATGCAATTGGCTTGCGATGTGAAATTTTTGGTTCGCCAAGAGAGTTTCGTGCCTCAATTGTCTAGCATTTTTCTGTGGAAATGTTCTCTCTTGTAATAGTTAATTCTGTGACAATCACATACCTTTTTAATCCTTCTTCACATTTTTTTCTTGTGAATAAGGCATCTAGGTTAACAGTAGCTAACATCCGTCCTGGTTGCCTGTAGGTTGCCATCCACCTTGTGGCTTAATTCAATGTATATAAACAAAGTCACCATTGTCTTCAAATGAACAGTATATAAGATGAATAAAACAACACACAGTGTTGCAATTGTCTTCAGTGCTTTTTCTTCTTATGCTTTTTGTGATGCGTCACATGGATTAGACAACTAGAAATACTGATAGGGGACTTAGATTCTTCTGCTATTTGAATGTCTGAATTTTGAACCATATTGTTTATTAGTGTAGTTACTTGTATATAGTTGTTATTATTGTTACTTTTTAGATGATCATTTCGTGCCACTTGATTCTCAGGAGTTTAATTTGCATAACATGCCAGACAAAACTAAGAATTCAAGTATATGTGATAAAGCAAGGAGACTGGTCTAATGGTATTTCTATAGTACCTTGGAGCTCTTACCGATCTTTGTGTGTCGTTGAGTATTCATTATTGCTCTCCTTTTTGGGTTTCACCAGAAAGGGAAAAAAGAGCTACACTAGCGGCTCTGTTCATGCGGAATAATGGTTATTTACTAGGAATAAGGCTAGCATGTTTTACATGGAGAATGACTATTATCATCAGATCGGATGCTCTTAAATATTAAGCGCTGGAATATTAACACGCCCATGATATAAATGTAGTAGAAAAAAGGATTTTGGATGAATGCCCATATTACAATGATCAAAACCATGCGGACTGCATGTCAGGTCCCCAAGTTTCCTTGAAAATATGACAGCATTCTTCTTGTCCATAAGACTTAAATGTCTATTTCTGTCACATCTTTGCATTTTAAATATTAGCTTGAGCATCCAACAACTTGTTTCCGTTCAATACTATAGTGTTTAGAACTGGTTTGTTCAGTCAGTCTAATGCATTCACTCACATCCGTTGATTGCAGTGAGCCATACACCAAGCTTGTTTCAGAGTGGATGTCAGGAGTGGAAAGGAAGAGTTGTACGGAGGACTTAGTCAAGCAGTTACGGTAGCAATCCTCTTTGGTTTCTTTCATGACTTCGAAGCAAGCTAGTGAAGCAATTGCTCTGACTTCGCAAGGGACTCGAATAATGAGAAGATAACATATTTTTCATATAGAATGTCTAAAGCCAAGCCTAGAATGCATTGTTGGAAGGCAATTTTTGGCCTATCTATGAATTCCGTCAAGCTGCGATGCCAACCTACGCACCCTCTATAGGCATAGACGTCAGGGAAGTAACTGGTTTGTCAAACAGGCCGAACACATAAAGGTGGTCTTGTGAGATTATTAAATCTTCACTGATGCATAAAGCGGTAACTAAGAATCTGAAGTACTGACACTAATTAATTCTCCAAATTAGGTTGGGAGTTTTCTAGTTTTATAGAAAACTCCTAGTACTGAATTCTCCAAATAAAGGAAGTACTGACAACGGAACTCCTAGTTATGATTTGTCACTAGAGGCTTAACTAGAATTCTTAGGTCAGGCACCGGAACAAATGGAGCAGACTGATGCAGCAGCTTTAAATAAACGAATCTTCACGTCCTTCATGTGGTTAGTGCTACTGGTTATACAATTTGCTCATGTCAAGGCTTAGTTAAAATTTTAAAGGAGTCCAGATGTAGCTGTTTGTACAAAGTTTATTTAGGAAAAGTGATAACTATCTCCTTTATTTCCTCTAGGAAAAGTGACAACTATCTTCTCTACTTCCTTTTTGCTGACAACATTTCATTCCATTGTAATAAACATGTTCTGAGTTTCCAGGAGTGAATATAGCAAATCGGATCTATCCACTGTCTCCAGGGATTGCTTAGAGCTTGGTAGTGCTATATTTTGGGAAGTTCTTCAAGGAAGGTCAAATATGTTGACATTTTTGTTGAGATTTTTTATGCTAACGTTTTAAGAGCTTCTATTGTTTAATTACGGGTTTGGAACTTTCAAATTGCTTCCTTGATGTATCCAAATTGCCTGGAGTATTTGTCCAGAGTCCGTTATTAGCCTGTCTGAGTGGTGTATATCTTCCGTTGTTTGGAATGGTGTATTTTTTACATAATCATTTGTTAATCTGGAAAATATAATATATATATATATATATGTCGTGAATTAAGCAATTACTTGTGCAATAAAATGCATAGTTATTTTTGCATTTTGTTTCTTCAGTTGCTTATACTTATTTAGGTTGTGATTCTAAAAACATAATGTCTGAAGTTGAACAGTACCAACTGCCTTTACTCCAAATGGTAAGCATAAGATGGTTTCTTTATCCCAAAAGACTATACTACCTGCCTTTACCTCGTATGGTAAGAATAAAATAGCTTCTTTATCCCCAAAAG
The DNA here is from genome assembly GCA_963692815.1 of Nyctanthes arbor-tristis. Classification (NCBI taxonomy): domain Eukaryota; kingdom Viridiplantae; phylum Streptophyta; class Magnoliopsida; order Lamiales; family Oleaceae; genus Nyctanthes; species Nyctanthes arbor-tristis. The sequence goes on from CAVNYN010201314.1 coordinate 43,618, forward strand.
ACCAGCTGCTGCCATTGTGAACCAGTGCCTGGAAGTGTTTAAAAATGGATACTAGGAAATAACAAATGCCAGTCTCTTCTAAAATAATATTACAATGTCATATGTGAGGGAAAAAAAGAGGGCAAAAAAGGGGAAAAGAAAACAATATACGTAAGGAGAGGAGAAATTACACAACTGACGGAGAAATTGCAAATGGGTACGATAATGAGTACTGCTCCTTAATACAAAGCCATGAAAGGGAGTGTGCATATCAAATATGCATTTATGCCTATTGTTGATGTCAAATTCTAGCTTTAACCGAACAAACGAATTTGCTCTTGTGGGAAAATCGTATGTGAACTTAATTCGAGCAATAAATGCATGAGTTTGGAAGGATTTGGTCAATTTATGAAGGAGAGTAAAAAGAGTAAATGAAAGAGAGAGATTAATAAATGACGCCTTTATAGTGTTATTTGAAGTGGGAGATTATTTGAAGTGGGAAGATTAATGCTTGACTCATTTCCCCTTCTATTTATAGTATTCATATTAAGCAAATCATGATTACAAGCATTTATTGCTTAATCAATATGGGACTATTACAAATGCAACTAGCTGGAGCTTAGGTACCAACCTTTTTGACTAATTGTTGCATGAGGATAATAAATGACGCCTCTGCAATTAATACAATAATCCCATCAGCATTAAGTAATTAGGTTTACAAGTTGGCACGCAAATTGTGTTCGAGCTAGCGTTGTAGGTCGTGTGTGATGACTTAGTGAGCTGAATGAGGACATACTTGAGATTAGGCTATGTTGTCGCCAGGTCATCAAGCCACTACATACACCATGTCATGTGGGCCCTACACAGAATTCTGATATTGACCTGATGACCATACATATCAAGGGTAATTAGCCGCACTAGCACCTCGCCTCTGAAAGTTTGTTGGAGTAGCACTTTGACCCAAGAAAGAGAGAATAAAAGGTGAAAAAAATTGTAAAAAAAACTTAGAAAAGCCAAATTACTAGCAAGCCCCTTCTTTTACCCTTTCTGAACTACTTCTTTGGAAAATAAACGGACGTACAAAAATCTCACAAATACATCAGCTCTCTCTGGTCATCCACTTACTTCGCAACCCAACGATCATCTTGTGCCTCTCTGCCACTACAGCAACCAGTAATTACCTCTAAGAAACAAAGAAGCAAGAACTTCAGGTGAAAAGAAAATAGCTAGGTAGGGATTTCAATCTATTGATTTCATAAAAGATTTCATAAAACGGAAAAGGTAAATCGGGTGCTTATGAGGGTATTGGTGAAATCGTATGCTGATATTTGATTTTCATTAATCAAATTGATTTTATGTTGGAATTCCTTCTTTTCTTTTCTGATTAATGGAGAGTCATGATTTGACTGATTCGGGTGAGAAAGTTTTCAGAAATGGTTAAAGGGGCCATTGATCCACAATGTTGCTAGTTAACTTAGAATTTTACTTGGGAATATGAATTCCATAGCCATTTGAACTTTCTAGGAAAAGGAGAGCTTTGGATTCAACTGATAAGTGGATAACAGCGCAATTGGCGTTACATTCCAGAGCTTAATGGATATCGTGATGTTATGATTATAAGCTTTTTGAAATGCGTGCCCAACCTGCCAGGTAACTTTTAGCACCCAATAATGAACATATCTAACAGTGTTTATGGGGTCACTGCCGTGGTAATGCCGAAAACATATTCAAGTGATAATTGTAATACTTTACTATATAACATCTATACCGAAGCATTACAAAATAGAGTTATGGCCACCCTGGTTTTGATTTGCCAGAATATATGACATGTGTTTACGCTACCAACTGGAGATCATGGGAAAAAAGGGCGCTCTAAAATCACCTGAGAAGTTGATAATAGAGCTATTACCGTTACACATTAAAGAGTAATAGACATCGCGTTGTTATGAGCATAAGCTATACGAAATCCCCTTCCAACCCATCAAGTAACTCTTAATACCTCATGAGAAATATTGTAGCAATTTACTATATAACATCTATATTGAAGCATTAGGGAATGGACTAATAGGCACACAGTCTACTCCATCCTGATTGGCCACCAAGATTTAACAGATCGGAATGTGAAATATTGTTACATCACAGTTGGAGATTATACGAAAGGAAAGCTCCAAAATCACCTAATAAGTGGATAACAGTGTGACTGGCATTGTGTTCTGAAGAGTAACAGATACCATGTTATGAGTATAAGCGATTCGAAATTATCTTCCAACCTATTGAGTAACTATTAATGCCCCATGATTAACATATCTAACAAGATATGTGGTGTTCTTCATTGCTCTTCATGCTAAAAAGCTCAACAAGCTGTCGTTGTAAAGGTTTACCATCTAACATCTATAATGAAGGCATTTGGAATTAGAGTTACAGCAACACAATCAACCCCATCATTAGCTTTAATGAAAGTAAGATGTTCCACCACCAATAAGAGATTATACAAAAAAGAAAGCTCCAAAATTACCCAATAAGCGAATAACGGTGTGGTTGGCGTTATGTTCTAAAAAGTAACGGACATCGTGTTGTTATGAGCATAAGTGACTCGAAATCCTCTCCCAGCATACCAAGTAATTCCTTGTACCCCATGATGAACATATCTAACGAGATTTGTATTGTTTCTCACTGTTGTCTTGCCGAAAATAAAATGGTCATTGTAGCAATTTACCATGTACCATCTATATCAAAGCATTAGGAAAAAAAAGTGACAGGCGCACAATCAACTCCATCATGATTAGCCACCAAGATCTAATAAATTTGAGTTGTCGTTTTACTACCAATCGGAGATTATACAAATAGGAGAGCTCCAAAATTACATAATAAGTGGATAACAATGTGATTGGCATTACATTCATAAGAGTAACAGGCTTGATATTGTTACGAGCATAAGTGATTTGAAATCCCCTCATAACCTAACAAGTAACTCCTAGTACCCTATGATTAACATATCTAATGAGATATGTGGCGCTTCTCAAAGCTTTCATACTAAAAAAGCTCAACAAGTTGTCATTGTAACGCAAGCATTTAGAATTGGAGCAATGCCAAAATGACAATCGTTGTACTGTTATGGGTAAAAGCAATGCAAAAATCCTCTTCCAACTTACCAATAGACCCCTCGCTATCCTAAAACAAATATAATGGAAGAGATTTTCAGTTTTCTTTGCATTCATCGAGTCGAAATCCAAGTCGAGTGCTTATTATATAAACTTTAGTGTGTAGTGTATAGTGTTGATTCATAAAATGGGTTAGGCCATGCCATATACGCCTAAATGGATTTTTCATATGCTTGAGTGAACATGGAATGTTTTAACAAGACTAATTGAAGATCCCAAAAAAATGAGGAATCTAAAATTAGCCAAAAATGCTTAGTTGTCATTATAGTTTCAAGTATAACAGCTCTTATATTATTCTGAATAGAAATACTTTGAAATTATTTTTCAACCGACCAAATGAACCTTAAGACCTCAAGATGCATACACTTGAAGAGATATATTGTGAATCACATGTTAACATTTTAGATATCCAATTCAAATAGGGATTTAGAGGTTGTTTATGTGTAACTACTAGTTTTCCGTTGCCAACTGAATCGAGTACAAACATACAGCTATTTCTTTGTCTAACACATTAAAATGAATTGAATATATGGTTTTAGCTTCTATTGGAGATCTCGAAGAAAGAAGAGCTCTAAAAGTTGGTAACAACCCTAATAGTGTTACATTTTGAACTATAACAATTATCGTACTATTATGGGTAAAAGCAATGCAAAAATACTTTTCCAACATACCAAAAGGCCCTGTCATCCTAAAACAAACATAATTGAAGAGATTTTTAGTTTTTCTCTTTTTCCCTCTCCTTTTTTTTTTTTTTTGGCCACTATCCAATCAAAATCCAACTAGAATGCTTATTATATAGACTTTAGTGCATAACACATGTTGTGTGATTTAGAAAACATGTTATGCCATGCCATCTACCCCTAAATAAATTTTGCACACATTTAAGTGAATGTAAAATTTTTTAACATAACTAATAGAAGATCCTAGAGAAAGAAGGGATCTAAAATCTACTAAAAAAGTAGATAACTGCTTAGTTACCGTTGTAGTTTAAACTACAATAGCTCTCATGCAATTTTGCATAGAAATCCAGTGAAATTCCTTTTCAACCAACCAAAAGATGCATATATTCGAAGAGATAAATTGTGATTCACCAATAAACATTTTAGATATCCAACTCAAGTAGTGATTTAAATGTTATCCATATGTAACTAACTACTAACGTTCCGTTTGTAATTGAGTTGAGTACAAACAACATCAAACATTCTTTTTGACTTGCACATTAAGATGAATTAAATAACTGGTGCTAACTTCTGTTGGAGATCCTAAAGAGAGGAGGGTTCTAAAATGAACCAAAAAGAGAATAACAGCTTGGTTGTTGTTGTTTAAACTATAAAGTCTCTCGTGCCGTTATAGACATAAATAGAGCAAAATTCTCTCTTGACCAACAAAATGAGCCTTAAGACTTCAAGACACATTATCAGAAAAGATACACAGTGACACACGCTTAAACACTGGGGACATCTTAAAACATCATCCATGTGTGTTAAATTACAAAATTAAGTTAGAACAAAAAAAAAATAGTCTATTCTCTTCGTCCTGTGCATTGAAATATATTGAATATATCCTAGTAACTTCTATTGAAGATCTCAAGGAAATGAATACCAAGAAATCACCTGAAAAAAAGTGATGACAACTAGTTCGCCATTATAATTTGAAATATAGGAGTTTCAAGTGTCTTTGTGGGAAGAAAATGCAATGAAATTCTCTCGCAGCTAACCAAGTGAACTGTAAGATGTCAAGATATATACATTTGAAGAGGTAGATAGCAACTCACATTTAAGCATTGTAGACATCTAATTCAAGTGGAGATTCATACGTAATCTATGTGTAACTAGTCATATATTGAAAATTGAGCTAATTAAGGCCACACAATATTGTCCATCATTCTTTTCTACTATATTGAGATTAATTGAATATGTTGTAGTGAGTTTTATTTGAAATTCCGAGTCCAAAAACCACGCAGAAAATGGATAACTTGAATTATAACGGCTTTTGTACAGTTATGAAGTTCAGTAGAGACGCTCGTCTTTCAGCCTATTGCCTAGAATTTTACATTAAAATATTATTAATTTTATATATTTTTGAAATTTTGAAAATGAGATGGGGGGTATTTGTGTCTTTTTAACAACGGTAAAATGGATATTTACCAATGTATTTTCCTTTCTTTTCGAAGATGAGGCTATCTACACGAAATTTTATTAGTGAAAGCTTTTTAAATGAACAATTGTATTAACTCTGCTATTTAGACAAAGCACTCTATACATAATTTAGTGCAAGAAAAGAATGCTACATCCCTGATATTCCAACTAGGTTTAACTCCACATATCAAAATTTAAAAATCTGCACACATATGGTATTCCAGCTTGTTTAGCTTGTATGATACCCCTTAATTTCACTGTGAAATCACACGAATAAAAAAAAATCTTTAGAAAATTCTCAAATGCCATGAGAATCAAAATTAGCATTTTTCTTATCTGTACAGAAAATGACACTTGAAGAAAGTACTATGCTTCTCATTCAAATTACTCTGCTTCTAATTTAAAGTCCCAAACCCCCACCCATACTTCTCAGAAACTAAAGATAGATTATAAATATTTAGGCTATGTCTAGTGAGGTTTTCCACAGTTCAATATCCTGAGCCACTCAAGCTCAGACATCCCATGCCTCTCTGAGGCTGCTTCTTTTCCTAGCCAATGGCTTCACTGCCCTTTGCATTTTTCCAAGCTTTTGGTTGTGTGGTGAGTAGAATTAGCCATGAAAATTACAAAATGCAAGAGAAAGGAAAAGCTGAGCAATGCAAAATAGGAGTATAACATGTGCATATATAGGCTTTTCTTGTGTCTACCCGGATCCAGATCTGCTGTCCCCAAATCCCGTCTCGCTCGCTGTCCCCCAATTAAATCCTTACACGTGTTTAATTAATTAATTAATTAATTAATTAATATTTGATTAACTAAGAAAATACTTACTTGTAAATTAAATAAACACGTGTAAGGATTTTATTAGACGGACAGCAAGCGAGACAGGGTTTGGGGACAGCAGATCCGGACTCGTGTGTACCCATATATACAGAAAAATAAAGTTTCACGCACTATAGACCAGAAAAACAAAACTTCGCAACATAAAAGAGACCGAAAATAAAAAGGCCTTTAGGAACGACGATCACCTCGGGTGACTCTTCATCTTCATTGTCATCGTTGCCAGCTACCAGTGCTTATTATCACCATTGAACAAGGAAGTGTGCGGTTCTCCACCTTCACAAAATAGAGCCACATCTTTTAAGTCGTCTTCAAGCGGACGAGTGATTCATCATCAGTTCTTTTTCAATCCAATAGAATTTTGAGAGTTGGATTGCCAAATAATCGAAAAGCCCCAATTTCATTCTGTCCGGATGAACCTTAATTGGAAAAGGTGAAATCTCTTGTTCCAAACCTAAATTTTGAAATTATTGTCTCTCTTGGAGTTTTTCAATTTCTCACGATATTTTGGCTTTAAAATATTATCACGATATATTGCAATACCCATAATTTAACTCCCCTGTGTAAGTGTTTATGTAACGCCGAGCTACTAATAGAATTATTCATGTCCATAGCAAAAATTTTTCTATTAGTAGTTCACGGCTTACATACTCCTGTGCATTACAGGTGGAAATGTCCCATTTGCCTTTATCTTTACTTACATTGATTTCAGTTCAATATCTCGCACAAAAGGGTGAGATAATAGCTAGGTCGCACTCCATCTTTTATTTGATTCCTTCTGTAAACAACAGTCGATAAAATACTTGAAATTTTCCTATGTACTTTCCGGTAAGCTTGGCAGTTCTCCAAAGTATATGGCGCACATAAGTGTAGCCCAGTCGGAAAATAAAAGTGACCCATGTAAAGTTCTGTTAAAGTCAACCCCAAACACCAAATATCGCGGACGTAACCTTCTAATTTATGTCGTATGTTTCTGCGTTGACTCTTTCTAGACTCATATAAGCACAAGTTCCGACGTCAAAGTTACAGGGATACAAAGTTTGATGAAGAATTTTGCTCACTTCGAAATCAAAAATTTTCACTTCTATTTTATTGTTTACCAATATATTCCATGGCTTTAAATCTTCATGAATAATTTTATGGGAATGCAAATACTCAAGTCCACTTAAAACTTATAGGCTTTTGACAAGTATGTCGTCACCGTGGGCCGCCATGGTCTTATCGACCTGATCTTTAAACATGACATTCACAAGGAGTTGGTAAGTGGCTTCGACGTTTTTTAACCCAAAAGGCATTATTTTGTAGCAATACAGCGCTTTGTCAGCTATAAATGAACTGTGTTACTCATCTTTCGAATATATGGGAATTTGATGGTAGCCAGAGTAAGTATCCATAAAACTGAGGAACTCATGACCAGCAGTTGCGTCAACCATGTGATCAACTCTTAGTAAGGGAAAACTATCTTTCTAGTACATGGGAATTAGGTGGTGGCCAGAGTAAACGTCCATAAAGCTAAGGAGCTCATAACCAACGGTTGCATTAACCATTTGATCAATTCTTAGCAAGGGAAAACTATCTTTTGGGCATGCCTTGTTTAAATCTGTGAAATCGATGCAGATTCTCCAGGTCCCATTGCTCTTTTTAACGAGGACAGGATTTGCCACCCAATGAGGATATGAGGCCTCCTCCAAGGAGTTTGTCCACTTCCTTCGCCAAAGCTTTATATCTCTCATTATTAAGAGTTTTCCTCTTCTACTTCACAGGTCTGGTCAATAATGAGCTTGTGACATGCGTGCCTGGGGTCAATTCCCTCCATATCCTTATGAACCCATGTGAAGACGTCCAAGTTTTATTTAAGGAGATCGGAAGAGTTGAGTCCTCATTAATTCCTTTAGTTCAGTACCAATTTTGAGCTAGACCTCTAACCTAGAATCATCTAGCTTAAAGGTTTGGAGCTTATCCCCAGGGCGAGCTTGTGCTCTTAACTCCTCAGCTCAGGGATCAATAATGTAGACCTCTAAGGATGGCACTGCCCTCACTGTATAGTCCAGATTACACTCTTATGTCGCTTGTTGATTTCCTCACATGACGGCAGTTCTGTCACTAGTTGGGAATTTTATTACATAATGGAATACAGAGGTTGCCGCTTGAAGGTAGGATTGGCTGCCTAAGATAGCATTGTAGTTTGAGGAGATATCAACAACTACAAAATCTGCCATGAAGCCTCTTCCAACAAGGCTCATCTCCTAGCTCGACGAGAAGTGTGATTTGAATCTTAGGCATGACAAAATCTCTTGCAAAGCCTCGGAGCTTGATTCCATATGACCTCAAATTCTTTAAGATCGGATATTCATCTGCTGGAAAGTCTTCCAATAGATCATCTACATAGAGCTGCCGTCATCTATTAAGGTCTTGTGAATTTTGATCCATGACACCAGTATGATTATGATAAGGGCTTTTGTATGGGGATGCAGAGTGTTATAGACATCTTTATTGTAGAAAGAGAAGGAGCTCGTTTGAGTGGTAAGGGCCCATACTGTGAATAGGTGATAGAAATTTTGGGCTTCTCACAAAGCCTCACCTTTGCCTCTTAGAACTTTCCATGCCATGATTTTCACTAATGTGCATGCGGATTTCAGCAAGAGGTCAGTTCTATAGAGATTAGTCGTTGAGGTCTATGTAGGGACGAGCTTGTCTGTCCTGCCCTCGGCAATTTGCTGTGTATTCGTCGAGATATCCCTACTTGATGAGTTTCTCGATCTCTTGCCTTAAATGCCTGCATTTATCTATGATATTTGTAATATTTGGATTGATTAAAATTTTTTGTAGCCTTTTTTATAGGCTTGGCCTTTGGTTGAATTGGGTCATTCTTTAGGAGGTTAAAGATGTACTCAACAAACGTGTTGAGCCAGTGGATGGCTTTGTGGAGGTTGGCGGTCCCTCGTTCCTCCATTCCTCTTTTCTCTTTTTTTGATCTTTCTTTTCGACGTTTGGAGGTTGCTTAGGTCGTGGACCTCCCTCAATAGCTTCCTCCATGTTTATGTATTTTTCTGCTCTCCTCAAGAGTTCTTTGTATATATGTGGCAAGTCTTCATGCATTGTCGACTAAAAGCATGTGTCTTTATATAATCCTGATTTTACAACTATCAGGAGTGATTCATCAGCCACCTTCTCCATCCTCACGACACGTCTGCTAAAGCAGTCCAAATAGCTTTTGAATGTCTTAGACTTCTTTTGTTTAACTGTTCGCAGCATCTCCTTAGGCGTTGTCCTTACCTTCGATCCCATGAATTGCGTCATAAACTCTGAGGCGAGCTACTCCCAACTGTGTACAAACCCTAGAACCAAGTTTCCATACATGGCCTGGGCATTTCCCTTTGAGGTTAGTGCAAAGGACTTGCACATTACAGGTCCTGTAGCATATTGGAGCTTCGTCTATGACACATATCTATGGAGATGAGCAATAGGATCTATCTCACCATTGTAAGTTCCAATTTAGAAGAGCTTCATCTTCGATGGTATAACAGACTCTTTAATAGAAGAGGTGAAAGGAGAAAGCCTACCCCAAATATTATCTGCTCATTTGCCTCTGGATTGCTTCTGCTCAAGGTCGTTTAGTGGCCTTCTCAGTTATCTAGCTCATGGACTAGTTGTAGAGCTGACTGTTGACCTTTATGAGCTTTTGGAGGAGAACTTGACGCATAACTATAGTGAGAAATAGGTATTGGACTCCTTCTCTATCTCCTTTCCCTTGGATGTAAAGGTTCAGGTGATCTTGGCCTCTATAGACCTTGCTAAGACTAAGGTCCTAACCTTGTAAATATGCTACTTCTTCCTGCATTTCTAGGAAGATTAGGCATGCCTCGCGCACTGGGAGTACGCTGACCTAAGCCTTAGGTCATTGTAGGAGTGAAGCTTAGCCTTTTCTCACGTGTTCTCTTGGAGAATCCGGCCTTGGTGGGGTTCTTTCAACGAATTCAATCCCTCATGAAAAGTCTTCCGGAGAGGATTTACTCATGTCTCCCAGAGAAGCCAGTAGGTTCTGCTATTCCTGCAATCGCTTAACTTCTTACAAAAGGGCTTTTACCTGTATTCCCAAGGTTTCTATCTTAGATTCAGGAGCCAGACATGAAGAGCCAAACCTTGTAGTATTTCTCCTTCTGAATCTAGTAGGTATTTCTACATTATGGCTTCTCGTTCTTCGACTTTGGGAGTGCCTTTGACTGATCTTTCTCCTTGGAGGTGTTTGCTAGGTTTTTTGTTAGGAAATTCCCACAAACAGTGTCAATTTGTTGATATCAAATTTTAGCTTTGACCGAACAAACGAATTTGTTCACGTTGGAAAATCGTATTGAACTTAAGTCGAGCAATAAATGCATGAGTTTGTAAGGATTAGGTGAATTTATGAAGTCGAGTTAAAAAAGAGTAAATGAAAGAAAAACAAAGATTTGTTGAAGTGGGAAGAATTAATGCTTGACGCATTTTCCCTTCTACTTATAGTATTCATATTGAGCAAATCATGATTACAAGCTTAGCGAATATGAGGCTTTTACAAGTGCAATCAGTTGGAGCTTAAGTACCAACCTTTTTCACTAATTGTTGCATGGGGAAGATAAATGCCGCCTTTGCAGTTAAGACAACAGTAGCCTTAAGTGATAAGCTTTGCAAGTTGGCACGCAGGTTGTGTTCCAGGTGGCATTGTAGGTCGTGTGTAATGACCTACTGAACTGAATAAGGACAGACTTGAGATTACCACGTCATCAGGTCGCTGCATACAGCAAGTCATGCGAGTCCTATGCATAATTATGATATTGACCTGATGGCCACACCTACCAATTACAAAATTTAATGCAAGAAGTTAATGCTACATCCCTGCTATTCCAACCAGGCTTAGCTCTACATATCAACATTCAAAAATCTGCACAAATATGATGTTCCAGCTTGTTCACTTTGCATGATACCCTTTAACTTCACCTTGAAGATCACACAAATAAAAAGAATCCTCAGAAAATTCTCAAGTGCCATGAGAATCAATACTAGCATTTTTCTTGCTTGTACGGAAAATTACACTTGAAGAAAGTACTCTGCTTTTGATTCAAAGTCCCAAACCCCCACCCAAATTGATAAGCTACTTCTTAGGAACTAAAGATAGATTATAAATATTTAGGCCATGGTTAGTGAGGTTTTCCACAGTACCAACATCCTGAGCCACTCAAGCTGAGACATCCCATGACTTTCTGATGCTGCTTCTTTTCCTGGCCAATGGCTTCACTGCCTTGGGCCTTTTTCCAGGCTTTTGGTTGTGTGGTGACTAGAAGTAGCTATGAAAATTACAAAATGCAAGAAAAAGAAGTAGCTGAGAAAGCCAAAATGGGAGTGTTACATGTGCATATATAGAGCTTTTCTTGTGTGTACCCATATATAAAGAAAGAGAAAGTTTCAAGAACTGTAGACCAGAAAAATAAAACTTCATAACATTAAAAAGATCGAAAATAAAAAGGTCTTTGGGAACGACACTCATCTCGGGGGACTCTTCATCTTCATCGTCGTCATCACCGGCTACCAGCGCTCGTTATCACCATCGAACAAGAAAGTGTGCGTTTTTTAACCTTCACAAAACACAGCAACATCTTTTAAGTCGTCTTCAAAGGGACGAGTGATTCAACATCAGTTCTTCGTCAACCTGGTCAAATTTTTAGAGTTGAATTGCCAATAACCGAAAAGCCCCAATTTCGCCCGTGTCCAGATGAACCTTAATTGGAAAAAGTGAAATCTTTTGTTCGAACCCCAAATTTTGACATTATTGTCTCTTTTAGAGTTCTTCAATTTCTCACAATATTTTGGCTTTATGATATTGTCGCGATATATTGCAATACCCATAATTTAACTCCCTTGTGTAAGAGTTCATGTAATGCAAAGCTACGAATAGAACTATTCATGTCCTGAGCAATGGCAACGGGCTAGTACGGGCCGTGACCATTTCTATCTCCGTCCCTTAAGAATTCCCATCATCGTTCATATCCCGTTTCCATTTATTTTGGGTGAAGGACCGAGAGAGTTCCGAATATGGTTGTCATTTATTTCCATTTAATCCCTATTCTGACCGATGACTCTTCTAAATTTAAATGATATACAAACCATTCATTTTTACGCTTAATCAAGAGTACAATCAAATCAAATGAAATTACAACCATTGAATCCATAGAATCTTAATTAAAATTTAAAATTACTCAAACGTCCAATCCAAAATTAAAACCTCAACCCGTCAATTAATCCTCATAATCTCTAAAAACATTCAAATCATATAAAATTATAATTATGAAATAACAATAGTTTAAAAATCAAATGTCTCTAATCTATTAATATAACAACATTATACTCGTATTGTCTGATAACATCTATGTGAACTTTTGACACATAGATTAGGGTTTCAAAAAAAATAAAAAAATAGAACATTACACAAATTTCACAATTTCATATCTTTAGATTCTTCCCCTTGTTGGGGTACTTGGGAATGAGAAATGATTTTGTGATTTTAATTGGATTAGAATAATAAAAATGCGTCTCTTGATTCTTGAAGTGTTTTTATTTATTTAAATTTTTTTTCCAAAGTGACGTCTTGAAGTGCTGAAATTTGTTGCTGGTTGGATGGCTAATTTTGGACATTCAATTCAGGGGCTTCAGATGTTTCAATTGTTGGAATTAAGAGGAAGCATATATGGTATCATTCAGATTGAAGCAGCCGGAATTCCATGCCTTCGTCAAATTAGAACTTAAATAGGTCTTTGTTTTATAAATTTAAAAAAAAAAAGAACTTTTTTTCTTTTTTTTTTTTTTTTTTTTGAGTAAACAAATGCTTCGTTCAAGTACGAACCCCAAAAACCGGGGCAAGGAAAAAAGGAATACAAGATGTCTACGTATGCACCCTGGCCTAGATAAGGCAAAGGATGCCAATGAATGAGCCACGCGATTATTATCACGTGGGATATGTCTACATAAACCACAATGTCTATCACTAAGCAAAGCAATAATATGACGAAACAAAGGAGCTAATCTACCATTATCATCCGGAGTGCCAAGGCCTTGAATCACCTTTAGAGCATCCGTCCTCATCTCCCGAACCCTTAACGAGCTTTCTTTTAGGAGTTGCAAGCCATATCGTACCGCCATCGCCTCTGCTTGTTCGACACTATTAACCCCATCAAGCATAACAGTAAACGCCATCACAACTTCGCCTTCCCTCCATGCACATCCTCGAATCCCCACGGATGAGTCCCGCACAACGGCATCTGTAGAAAGGATCACCCCATCCGTGCAGCCAACATTCCCTCTCCACTCAACTCCTGAATTCTGCCCGCCTCCACCTTTGCTGTCCCCTGCCACCCTTGGATAGCTATCCAAATAAGTCAAAGCCCTCTCCCTAGCTACATCACCGTCCAGTTGCTCCAAACGGAAGAGCAGATTGTTTCTCGCCCCACAAATTGCCCAAAAGAGCATCACCATTTTGTCCCTGTCAACACTCAACAGCCTGCTCCTCGTCCAAGATGGCTGCCAAAAATTGAGAAAAATCCAATTTCCCTAGTCTTTTAATTGAGAAAAAAGAACTTAATAGACCTTAGTTTTAGGATGATTCGTAAGGAAGTAGCATTCCTCATTTTCTAATTCTTGCAATGTATTTGGAGTAGTACTCCATTTTACATCCATGCATTGCATTGTATTATATTTCACTTGTATAATATCACTCGTGCGATCTCATAAGTAGAAGAATGGATAAAAATATAAAATATTATTACAATTTTAAAGTTAAAATAGATATATATGCCAAATATTTCATCTTGAATAATCATCTGCTCTATGCAATGTCATCCTGGTTATTTCATTCATGCATATTACTATTCCCAGCAAAAGCCAAGAATTAAATGACACCAAATCACCAAACATGTGTTCCTGTGTTTTAGATTGTGCATCACCCCCATATACAAACTCACAAAATGGTTTTTGCCACCAATGCTGATTGTTTAGTCGAAGGGAATAGGTTTCAGCATTAATGAAAGCAAAATCACCACAAAAGAACAAGAAAATTGCATTGACAGATAAAAAATTCTTGACAATTATGTAATCTTCTTAATTACTAGTATGTATTTTAACTCCTAAAGTATTAATAAAACTAACGGCTTGGCCAAAAGGTTTAAGGTTTGCAATAATTTCAAATGATTTGGTTTGAGTTCACATTTAATTCTTTGATGTAATATTTTATAATCATGCATGATTTTTTTTTTTTTTTGAGTGTCAATTATCTGAAATTGCCTACGTTAACTTTCATTTTTATCGTCACTATTCACCACCATTATTTGAAATCTCTAGATCCACCAATGTAGTAATCAATAATCAATATGATAACTCCATCGCAACAACAAAAGGGGTATCCATCAGGCTCTTCACTTATTGACTTAACCCTCAATAGCATCATGTAAAAATCATAGCATCAACTAAACGTATGCATTAATAGCAAGGCACTAATGTACTGAATAAATCAAGTATAGAATATTTTATAGAAACAATTCCAAAACGAATCAACGAAATTTTAATCCAAAATGAAATATCAAGCAATATAACATCAGTTGAAAAGAAAGCCAAATTTGAAAACCATGTAAAATCATACATTAAAAAATATGAACCCTCGAGCAAAATCAAACGAAAATTTGAAAAAACCAGCCACTCAAAAGTCAAGCATAAATTGTTAAAATAATTCACAAGCATGCTTCAATCCTTCTCAAGCTTAACAATTCTTCGAATCGTGATTGAAAACTGCCCAATAGATGGCCAAACGATGATTCATCGCACCCATCATTTGTCTGTTGAACTGAGGTGTCAGCTGGAGAGGTGATTTCGTTGTCAGTGATGGAGTCTTGTTCAACAGATCGGAAGAGCACACGTCTCCATTATTTCAACATTGTCATCAACCAACATTATCTAGTAAACAAATATGATAATCACAAAGGGATTCTCCAGATTGATATATCTGCTTAATCAACATAAAAAATTCAAAAGATGTGCAACAATTATAAAATAGGGACATCAAACGGAAAATTTTATAAAAATTAGTTGTAGTTATATCTAATTACAATAACTAATTAAAAATAAATAATAAAATATATAATAAATAAACCTTATTAAGATGAATAATACTATGTATCTCCGGTGTACTTGACACCAATTAGGTGGCAATCAACGTGACATTAAATAATAAGTGAAATTAAATGATTTAACTTATCATTTAGTACCTACATTTTGATATGGTATCAGGTGCTAAATAATATTCATTTAAAAGGTTTATTTATCGATCAGTTCAATTAATTATATACACAAACTAAAATTTATAAATATACTATTTTTAAAGCATAAATATATCTAATTATTAAGAACATGATATGATAATCAAATCAAAGATTCAAGAAAAATGTAGCAAAAACATTTAAGGCCTTGATGTTATAAGGAACAACTAGGGATATTCAAAATAGTAAAAATATGGTGTTCTTAGTAAAAAAGAGAGATTTAGATCAATTATCATTATTTAATTCCTTAATTATAAATTAATATTGTATATTTTCTTTGAGAATTAATATATTTATATTTTTATATAATGTTAATTAACAAAATTCTGGTACTATCATACTCCCCACTACATATGAATTCATGAGACTTAATAATTTATTGTTAAATTAGGATGTTAGAACACACATGTAAATTCTTAATTTAGCGGGAGTATTAGATCTATGATACTACATTTGACAACCACGTCTATGTGTATAGAGGTGTGAAACAAACACAAGACAAAATAACATACGAGACTGAAAAGAACTCAATAGTACGACGAAATGCTTGTTATTTGAACAATTGTGAGAGGTTTTTGAGTGAAATTATTGGTCTCATTCTAGTGCATATATATAGCACTATATGGTAATATATGATCATATAGCGTGTATTGAGATACACTGCATGTATGTATGAGACGAGATCATTTTTAGTGAAATTCTTAGTAAAAATGATCTAACGTCATATGTATAGTACTATATACTAACATATGGCCATATTGCATGCATTAAGGCGTGCCACATAGTTGTGTTTTCTCATGTAGAGTGTCGTAATCTCTGTCAAATGGTCATATGACAACATATATAGTGTTATACTATAAAATGTTAGATCCATGCTAGAATTCATGGCTATAAAACGCTGAAGAAGAAAGCTGGAGATTTGTGTAGTTACCAATTTACGAGGTAACAATGTGGCATTGGCATCATTAAGTGGCAAAGAATTGAACACCAATGAACCCAGACAACCCATAATATCATAGATCTTTGGTGATAGAAATTGACCCATGTTGTCAAAAATTTTCAAATGTGTGCACGGTGCACATTTTACCAACTATCTCATGTTTTAAAAATTTCTTACTAATTCGATCTCTTCGCCTTAGTTTGGCATTGTTAGACTTCTTTAATCAATAGCTTTTGTTGTGTTGAATTAAAAAATTGATGTGAGAATAATCAGTTTAGTATTTAGTAAAATTTTTAACTAAAATGGTTGTATGATCCAAAAGCAGCTTTTAAATGTTTGGTAAATTTAATAATTTCATTATTGTATTAGGTTATATTTACTAAAAAATATATGGTTTAATTTTTTATTTATTATTATATGATATTCTTATTTTTTTTCTTTTATGAATAATGGGTAATATATGTAATATTTCACAAAAAAATAGATCGAAATATAGACAAGTAATCAATGAAAATGAAAATTTATTTAAAATTTCTTTTTGACAGAAAAATTATTTGAAATTAATCAACTAATAAAAATACACAAAAAATAAAATAAATATATATACTGCATAATCAAATAAATTATGATTCACTGAGAAAATTTAAATAAAATAGATTGTTGCATGATATAGTTTGTAAAATTTCTCTATCTTTATTTAATATATTAAAGCGTAAAAAAAATTAAATATATAGGGTTAAGTTTGATAATTTAATAATTATTAAGGGTCCTTTTCAAGCACTTTCTGGAAGTTTTACTAAAAAACTTCCTTTCATGTGGTATATATAGATGCATGTCATGTGAATTTAAAATACACATGGTTTGGGTTTAAAATACACATGCACTCCACATGATATGGGAAGTTTTTTAAAAAAAACTTCCAGGAAGTGATTGAAAATTTTCCTAATTATTAATTAGAGAAGTTAAAAGTAGAAATTGAGAAGCTATCTTTCGGCTGCTTCTTAAAATCTATTGTAGAATATTATTGTTTCTCCAATAATCACTTTTTGTAAAACTTATCAAATACTTTCATGAACTATACTTCTCAAAAAAGTGAAAGTTAGATATCCAACAACAATCATAAACAGAGCCTTAATGATATATTATTGGAGATAGATTATATGCTCACGGCAGGTAGATCGTTTCTAAAAAGGTTGTATTCCTTTTTAGAATCGTAGAGTATCTCCAATGCTCAATATGAGATGAGAACACAAATGATCAAACATTAGACAGACACATGTAAGTTGTCCAATTTTAACCCACCAACAATATACAGTAGACAATCTCTAAATGCCAAGAAAAATAAAGACCTATGAATAGTCGAATTTTATTAAGATTAGCACATTATTACCAAAAACTATTGAAATTGATCTAGTACTAGATGTCTCGCACTATTATAATGCAAAACATACGTCTAGCGTCCATTAGAACACGCAACATGTGTGAAACTAAAAGTAGTGCCACATGTGGCGTGCATGGAGCACGCCATCTATCTATCTATCTTGCACCATTATAGTGTAAGACATTAGGTGTTAGATTAGGACTACAAAAAGATTGCTTGTTTGATCCCCTCCCCTTCTTACAAAATGATTGCTTGTTTAAACCAGATCGGAAGAGCGTTCTTTGTGTCTATATTTTCCGATTCTTTCTTAAGTTTAAAATAAAGTTTTTTATGTGTCAGACTACTAATCTATATATATACACATATACACACACATCTATATATTTATAATACTAACTAAGTTGGTGGGTTATTTTTTGGGCATAAAATTGGCACCCTAAGGGAATTGGAAATCTAAAGTCATGATGATGTCGCTAATAGGCGTCGGTTGATATTAGGAATATGCGGTCATGACACCGACTCCTATGAAGCATATGCCCATTCCCTAGGTTATAGGCGACGGCTGTTGGCCAACGCCTATACAGAAAAAAGGCGTCGGTTTCTTAGAACAACCGGCGTTTAAAGATAACAAAATGCATCAGTTGGATAGTCAACAACCGACGCCTATATCAATTTTTTTTAATTCCTCCTTAGACGTCGGTTGTGATTAAACAATTGATGCTTTTAATTTTCTTTTTTTAGTAGCACCGAAAATATCTATTGCCATCCTGCGAAGCTAGAACAAGAAATGCACCCAATCCACAACTAAGAAGAATTTTGAGCACCAACAGGAGCTATTTCCATACACTTTAACACATTTATCATGTCCAACCTAATATAATAAAAGGATAATCAATAACTACTACTCCATAATTTAACACTAATGATAAAATAACGTAAATAAACCATTAATTAATACGAACTAACTATTCTAAATATAGATCTAAGTATTCCAAACATCAATAACTCTTATATTATTATACTATCCAATCATCGACATATCTTAACATAAATCTAACTATAATCAATAACTAATTCAAACAATATTAACAATAATGTACTCTACAAATTGAGTAAAATCATTGTGTCATTAAGTAATCATTGAAATAATATGCACTAACTATTAAAATGTATATATTTACATGACGATCCATAATCCGTAATTAAATAATATTTCAAAATAAATAAGTCTAGAAAATCACATGCAATTGTTGATAAAGTACTCAGCCAATATTTCCCGAATCTCATCTATATTGGCTTGAATATATGGCCCAAGTTGAACCTACAACAAACAAAAAGAAAAATAATTACTTTGTTAATAAAATATATACGCACACACACATAGATGAATAATTATAGAAAACTTGGTTTTCTATAAATATTTATACCTTATCAAGATATTCTTTCGTATTAGAATAAAGTGTGAGTATCTCGAACATATTTTTCATCACACAATAGCGACACTCATTGGATCCCAGTTGTTGAGGGTACTAATAGTTTCAAGGAGTCAAAAATAAATATTAGTAATTAAAAAACTAAAATATGAATATTTACATTCATAGGATACTTTACATAACGCAATTGATTTCCACATGAGATTTTTGTTCAATATTTTCCCTGACGCGTACAACACTTTAAGTACCCTGAAGTAATAATGCACAAATAAGTTAAATAAACTCAATGTTACACAAAAAAATCATTATGTGAACAGTCTTTAATAATTACTTATGCGGACAATTCTGCCTTGATATCCAATGTGCGCTTCTTATCTTCTATAGAGTCTAAGAAGTACACCGTATTACGTTTAAGGCACAGCACAAGTAGCTTCCAATGGTTTCTAGAATGTTTTACAAGAATGTAAGTATACATAAGTTAGCACAAATAATTCAAAGTAAGTCAAAGAAAAAAATAAACAATATAGTAGGTTTTACCCCCGGATGATAAGGCGCTGGAATGTACTTCTTGTCCATCATTTATGAAAGCGCACTGACCATGTAACTATAACTCGCCTCTCTATTAGTTTGAGAATTAATAGCCCCGATCAGTGAGGGGCAAAGAAACCCAATATTTTCAATCTTGTTTATGATGCATAGATGGTGTAGGTACCTGAAATATAGTATACCAACTGTGAAATATCAAATTAAAAATTATACAATGTACTTAAATGTGAAGAAGACAGTCTTACGTTACCCAAATTTGCAAGATCAGTACGTTCAACCATTGCATACCAAGAAGGTCGGCAATATCGTCGACGGAAACATGTATGTCTCCCAACATCTTGATTGGGTAGTAAAATACTTCTTTAGCTATCGGCATGTCGATGAAGTCCATAGAAACGGGTAATCTGAGAGTCAGAGAGTGCAATCTTTTGAGGTGGGGACTCAGGGTAACCAACGTTGCATCGTCAACAAGATTAGGCCTCGTCAAAGAAACTTCAACACTCGTGGGCTATTTCCCTTTTCCTGTGGATGCCGCCTGCTTTAGTAACTGTTCCTACAGTGAATATGTTTGTCATCACAATATGTATAACACAAAATCTAATTCTTTTTTGTATTCTTTTTTGTGTAACTTCAACTAATTAACCTGTCTAACTTCACTAAATATGCGGGCCACTATGCAAACCGCCGTCAACTACATCCACCAACTGGGATGCGAATGAAGTTGGCACTGGGAGTAAATAATTCAAGATATCGGCTTCTACAAAGTCAATAGAGACTTTGTAATGATTGGGCCTTAGCAGTTGATCGTGCACTACAGTAGTAGCGTTGGATGGGTGAGCCTGCCTCCAATTCATAATCTTAGTCTCGCCGTCGCAAACAAGGGCGAGCTAACACCGGGTCAGCTTATTCAGAAATTGAATACACAAGTGAACAAAATAATGGAAGAATTGTAAAGAAGTCAACGCATATAAGAACATCTGTACACGATATTAAGTATACCTCAATGTCAAGTGTGGCGGGGGATCGACCGAGTGACAGCTACTACGAGTCGGTGGTCTACTAGAAAGACTCACAGCAGTAGGTATTTCCATGCCACGAAATTGCGTAGGTATTTCTATTCCATAATGCTGAAAGATAGTGGCCATCTGTGTCTACATCATATCGATTATAACTTCCATCTGTGCCATTATCTGTTTCCTGACTCGCTCAACGGTATTAGCCCCCATCTCATTAGCATGACCTTTCTAAAATCATCCAGTGACACGAAGCCACTCGGTCTTCTCTTAAGCTCGTCTAGTTGTCCATATATGTCCCTTAGAGTTACGTATCTACCATAGCCCCTCACCCAACCAGAGTGCTCCTGAGTGCCAAGTGCCGTTGTTAATATATCCCGGTGTCTGTGCGGGGTAAAAGTCCCTTAGCTAACGCCCTCGTGCATTTCTTTCTATTTGCAAAATTAAAATATATATATAAAGGATGTGAATAAAGAGTAAGTGTTTTAGGAAAGTAAAAATTCCTCGTTAATGTATACTTACAATTTTCTCAAAAACCTTCCTTGTTATCTCATTTGGTATAACATAAGTCCCTTCTGGGAGCTTGACGGTCCTTGCCTGAGCCCAATCTAGACTTTGATCATCGATTTAAAAGGCCAAGCTAACTGACCCATATAAGAAAGAGGAAGATAGGGAGTCTATAATTGCCAATTGCGCCCTCCTACGGGCATAACCGGTTGGGTCTAAATGATGCGGATGCTTATTTTGCGCTTGACACTGCTTCGCATTCTCACTTTTCTCCTCAAAGGGTATTCAAAAAATATTTTACATTTGAAAATAATGGTTGGAAGATAATATAAAATTTTCTTTGCCCATACCTTGAACTCCTCTGTTTCATGATCCTACTTGAACTTCTCCCAGATGGCAGGCACAATGAAATCATAAAGCTTACAAGGATTTTCATACTGCAGGTGCTTCTCTTTGATGTATCTTCGCACCAATTTATTCTTGAAGTCTCTCAATCTCTTCGCAGCTTCACTCATACAAGCCCCTTCAATCTGTCATCTGTGAGGTTGAATCTTCTCTGTAACAAAGCAAAAAAATATCCAAATTATACAATATCAAATTTCTATATGATATATCCGACTTCAATCATGCAGACTTATAAAAGTACCTTCACGTTTTCCCACACCATATCCTTAAGGTGTTGCTCAACGACATGCCAATTAGGATAGTTTATATGCACAAGAATGCGAACAGCACTCCCCACTTAATTACCCAAATCTTTAGCAAATTGTCCAATAGGCGTTCCTTGCTCGTCAAATTCAACTGCCACTTCTTACTTCTTCAATTTCTTGCAAGTTGTGGGCCCTCTTGTCTGCTTCTTTTTTTTGCTAGTCGGATCATCCGTTACACCTGAATTGTTAGCCATCACGAGCATTCACTTCTACCTGTATACAAACATAAGCACAAGTGCATTAGTCTGACCAATGTATTCCAACACACTAGTGTATGTAAACAATAACATATTAGCATAAACAAGAGAACTGGAAATGCATGTATAATGGAGAATGTAAATGATCTTTCACAATGATGCTATTACAAGTGATGGTCAATCCATAGGCCTTTTATATGATCAGAACGCATGTAACTTCTCTTTACATTTTCATCTGCGGTAGGTGTATATTGTATACCAACAGAGAATGGGAGAGTTTCATCAAACTGATCATACTCATCTTCGTCAACAACATCATCTACGCCAACTATATGTCTCTTGCCTTGAAGGACGACTAACTACCTAGGCTCAATAGGATCAACAATATAGACCACTTGCTTAACTTGTGATGCGAGTACGAAAGGGTCAGGCTGATAGCCTAGTCGATCAAAGTCTGCTAGAGTGAATCCCAATTCGTCAACTCGAATATCCCGATGGTTTTCAACTCACTTACACCAAAAAAAGGAACTCTGGGCACTTTGTAATCAAGTCCCCAAATTTCTTCAATTACACCATAATACGGCATTGCGGCTTCCACTGGTCTCCTATGGTTGGTTGCCGAATATTTTGGCGAATGTGCTAATGCTATCACCCCACTATTCTACATCATGCTCTTATCATCTTGCCATTTTGTGTAAAATGTGTACCCGTTAACGTCATACCCTTCGTAAGAAGAAAGATCCACTCCAAGACTATACACCAACTATTTTATTGTCTCTGTGATCACCGTCAGCGTGTGGGACATTTGTTGAAGTACTCTATCTCTGAACCATGTTATAAATGTGCAATTATATTCATTGGTCAGCCACAGCTCAACCTTCGAAGGATTCTGACGCCTTAACATCGACATGTGCTCATCCAAATAGGGGTGAACTACAGTAAGGTGCTGCAAGATAAGAAGATGTGATTTATCTCGCATTTCACTCTGGGAACAATTGATTTGAATCCAATCGTACCTTTACTTCCAAGTCCCCTCATGCCGTGATTTGGAAATGCCAATAGTGTCGACACCATCTAGGTAATCAGTACAAAATTTAATAACGCCCTCAGCAGTATACCCTTTAATTATACTTCTTTTCGGGTGAGATTGGCTTCTCATATATCTTTTCAAAATACCCATATATCTCTCAAAAAGATACATATATCTCAAGAACACTGGGCCACATATCTTAATTTCCCTCACCAAGTAAACAATTAAATGCACCATAACGTTAAAAAATAATGACAGGAAATACATTTCCAGTTGGTATAAAGTGATAACAACATCGGCATGCAAAACATCCAAGGCCTTGGGATCAACGACCTTGCAACAAATTGCGTTAAAGAAGAAGTTGAGTTTAGTTATGACGTGTCTAACATGTTTTGGCAATATACCACATATTGCAATTGGCAAAAAATGTTGTATTAAGGCATGACAATCGTGTGATTTCATACCAACCAATTCCAAGTCTTTCATGGACATAAGCCTCTTAATGTTTGACGAATAGTCAGATAGGACCTGAACAGTATTCAGGCACTTACAAAAGCTTGTCTTCTCTTGTTTAAACAAGGTATAACATGCGCGAGGTAAAAATGTACGCTTTTCAGAATCCTGCGGTGCTAACTGTTCCTGTATCCCTACTTCTACCATGTATTTTTCTAACTCTAACACCATCTTTCGTCTTCTCTAGAATATTCAACAACGTTTCGATGATAATATTGTACATATTTTTCTCCATATGCATTACATCGAGATAGTGCCTAACTTACAGATGCTACAAATGTGGTAAATCTCAGAATATAGATCGCTTCTTTCACAGACTCTTCTGTGGAGGCTTTGAAGTTTTACCAAACACAACATTAATATTTTTAACCCTCTCATAAATATCTTTTCCACTTAACGGCAAACGGGCTACTTGAGTTTTGGTTCTCCCATTGAAAGCCTTTTTCCTCTTTCAATATGGTTGGTCTGGTGGGAGAAAGATCCGATGACTCATGAACATATTTTTCTTGTAGTTACTCAACCAAAGATCAATCCTTTCATCCTCGCAGACGAGGCAGGCTTTGGCACATTTGGTCGTATAACCTGACAAGTTTTGTATACTGGAAAGTCATTTATAGTGCAAATAATCAAAGCACATAGTGTGAAATGCACCCGGTGAGATGCGTAGAACACCGACACACATTTGTTCCACAACAATCTTAAATCATCAATGAGTAGCGCGAGGTAAACATCTATGTCATTTTCTAGGTATTTAGACCCCGAAATCAACAACGACAACATTATGTACTTCCGCTTCATACATAACCAAGGTGGAAGATTGTAATAAACCAGAAAAACCAGCCAAGTGCTATGTTGACTACTCATATTACCGTGCCGATTCATTCCATCTGTACATAGTCCGAGCCTAAGATTCCTATCTTCACCATCGAATTTAGGAAACATCCTGTTTATATTTCTCTACTGGAAAGAATTGGCTGGGTGTCTGAGCGTTCCGTCCTCTTTCCTCCCATTAGCATTCCACTACAGTTTCTTCGCATCGTTCACATTCGCAAAAAACCATTTGAATCTAGGTGCTATCGGCAGATACGATAACAATTTTACTGCAGAGCCTTTCTTATCCACACGTTTATCACCACTGTCCTTTCGTTTATACCGCGATGCCCCACACTTTTGGCACACGTGCAAGTCCTTGTACTCATGTCGGTACAAGACACGATCATTTGGACATGCATGTATCTGCTCAATCTCCATATCCAAGGGCACAACAATTTCTTGGCCCCATAGGTCGAGCTAGGAAGCTCGTTATCCTCGGGAAGCAAGTCTTTTAAATGATTCAATAACCCTGTGAAACTCTGGTCACCCCACCCATTCTTTGCTTTCAAATTATACAATTTATACACGGTAGAAAACTCTGTAAACTTATTAATCTCGGAAACAAAGGCTTCTCGAAATCGAGGAACAAACAGTCAAAAATATTCAGAGCCTCGGCGAAATTATCTTGTATATCACCTAACATTTCATTAATCTGGTCATTCTATACATCATCATCTTCTCTAACTACATTAACCTCATCGCTATTGTTTACCGTGTTCTCCTCTTGAATACCCTCATTATCACCAGTGCTTGTCCTAGTAAGTAAATCCTTACCATACCAAAACCACCGCGTATAACCTTCATCAAAACCACGTCTAATCAAATGGTGCTTTACTTCCATATAACTACGATACTTTTGCAGATTCTTACAGTCTCGACAGAGACATACTATCAGTTATTCCCGTTTCCTTTTTCTATTATCCTCGGCAAATTTTATAAATTCTTTGGCCCCTTTCAAATATTCTAGTATGATATGTCTCCTATACATCCAACTCCGATCCATATATATCTCATGACCTATTAATTAAAGGTTACTCATTCTTAACGGATAAATTTTTCCTACTTTTTAAAAAATTGACCACCAATATTTATTAATTATTTATTCATGCTCCACACTTAATCAAATTGATTTTTAGTACTTCATTATAAAAATTTAAATCATCATCAATACTTGTTAATTACATATATTAATTTGGCTCACAAATTTAAGCAAAAAATATTTACATTATTCGATTTTATTTATTTGACTTGTGCATCAGTACTTCGCGACGCATTTGTAATATTTGATCAAAGAGCTATTACATTAATATTTCCTATATCACAATCTTTTTAATTTCCTCCATTGACATCATAAATTTAATCATAATATTTTTAGATTTTTGGATTTTTTGAACTTTACTTAAATTTCAACAATTATTAGTTATTTAATTATCTATTCTCATTACAATTTTATTTCGAACCAATAATATTAATCTATATGTAAAATACTACAACAATCTGAAAAACTTTCAATAAAATATTTGTCAGACATTTAATCGGACATGCGGAGTGTAATTAACGTTTCTAACTTATTGAACAAACAAATTCCATTTCCTCACGTCTCAAATTTCATAAATATCTACCTAAATCATATATAGCAATAACAATGGATAATTTCTAACAAACAAGCCCAATAAATTATATATCCTTCTTAATAAAACCACAAAACACATCTTTACTAATTTTAACAAAAACCCTAAGCATCATATATAATTTCTAAATCCAAAATAAAATCTCTCTCACAAAATAAAATAAAGAAATGGATAAAAATTATTTATACTTTTAAGATGTGGAAATGCCCGTCCCCGTCTCCGTCGCCTACCGCCGCTGCCGCCACCCACCGCCGCTGCCCCCTTCGTGAAAATGCCAACAATTAATTTCTATGCTAGGAAATAAACAACAAAATGCTCAAGAAGAAGGTAATGTCATGAAATAACAAAAAAATCAAGCCTCAAAGTCTCGCCAACCATTGCGCACGCCTTCCTCACTCCTCACTGCAACCGCTTACTGTTGTTAGAGATTTAGTGTAGTAGAGGGTCGAAGTGCACTCTAAGTCCAAAACACCTGGACGCTACAATGTGATTTAAGAAGTGAAATGTGGTTGAGAGTAGTCGAGATTCAGATTTGGGCAGAAAGGATGAATCTGGCGCCGCTGTGAAATGGATATTACGCAAAGGAGAGAGTGTATATTTCATCATAATAGACGTCGGTCTCTCCGAGGGACCGACACCTATTAGTTAAAATTTTAAATCGGCGTCAGTCGCTCCAAAGGATCGACTCCTTTAATAGATAAATGAGCGCCAGTTGTATGTTGGAAACCGACACCTATTGTCTAGGCGTATTATAGAGACAATAGGCGTCAGTCATTAGTAAAGAATCGATGCCTATAGTTTAGGATTATTTACAAAATTGCCACAGCGTAGAGTTTACGCGTCGTTTGTGTGAGATACTGACTTGTATTCTTTGTTTTTTTTCTCAATTCTATAGTAGTGTCCCCTTCTTACAAAAAGATTGCTTGTTTAAACCTCTCCCCTTCTTCTTTGTATCTATATTTTCCGGTTCTTTCTTAAGTTTAAAATAAAGTTTTTTATATGTCAGACTACTAATCTCTCTCTCTCTCTATACTCACACACATTTATGTATATATAATACTAATGAAGTGGTAGTTTATTTTTCATGCATAAAACTGAAACCCTAAAGGAATTGAAAATCTAATGTCATGATGATGTCGTTAATGTCTCATTTATTTTTCTGTTTTTATTTTTGTTTATTTTTTGGTTTTTCCCCTCTTTTTTTGTTCACCCTAGTAATAATAATCTATTTATTTATAATATTAACTAAGTTGTGGGTTATTTTTTCCCATTTAAAACTGGCACCATAAGGGAATTGAAAATCTGGTGTCATGATGATGTCGCTAATGTCTCATTTATTTTTCTGTTTTCATTTTTGTTTATTTTTCTTTTTCTCCCTCTTTTTTGTTCAACATAATAATAGGATAATACTAACTAAGCCGTGGGTTAATTTTTTTTATTTTGCTTAGTAATTTTTAATAATCTATTGCTCTGTTCGCCTTTTTTTTTTCCAAATTTTCCAAATTTTGTTTATTACGTCTTTTAATTTTGTAGAGTAATTTTTAATCATCTTCCAGTTGTTGAGGCAGAACTTTTGGCCTTTGGAGATGTTTTAGATTTCTTTTAACTAAGTAATTGTATCAATCAAATTCTTAGTTATTTCTTTCCTTGCGTTTAACTGGGTAAGTGTAGCAATCAAATTCGTAATTATCTATTTCCTTTTATATTTGAATAATCAAAGTAACCTTCAGACAACCTAATCGGATAAGTATTCAAGCAGCTCTATATATAGATTTCACACATATATTGGCCGACAAATGATCAATTAACATAGAATATCAATTTTAG
This sequence comes from Nyctanthes arbor-tristis, assembly GCA_963692815.1. Classification (NCBI taxonomy): domain Eukaryota; kingdom Viridiplantae; phylum Streptophyta; class Magnoliopsida; order Lamiales; family Oleaceae; genus Nyctanthes; species Nyctanthes arbor-tristis. The sequence goes on from CAVNYN010201314.1 coordinate 71,672, forward strand.
AAGTAGTTGCACATATTTTTCTTATATTTTTTATTGTTTAATTAATTGTTTACTTTAGTTTATTTTAGAGACGTATATGTGTTTCTCGTATAACGCACAGGTAGATTAACTAGTATATATAATACGAGTTAAGTGGTTGACCAAAAATTTCCCTCCAAAACTACTTATGTCATCACTTAACACTTTATTAATTCCTTTTTTTTTTTTTTTGAAATTTAGTGAATAATGGATTTTGAATGTTTGAATTCATTTGCTATATTTATTTGCGTTTTCTTCCTTTTTTTTAAGTCAACATCTCTGTTTTATGGGTGTTTGTTTGTCATATCTATTATGAAATTTATAGGCATATTGGAGCATCTATTTAAACCTTCTTCTTGTGCTTTCTTTGAGCAATTTTGTAGAACATTCAATCCCACACAGGTTCAATTTGATTGCAATTATGCTGCAGCAATCTGAGGTTGGGCGAGTAACTAGTTGTGTTGATAAGAAAACATTAGCCAATACTGATGATGACAACAATCAAATTGCTAGATAATGATGTGTTTTCCTCACATGAAACTTTTTCATCACGAAAGAGATATGGATAAATTTTAAACTTAAACCATTGTCTAACACTTTTTGAGAGATCTCCTCCAAATCACTAGCATGACAAGATGTGCTGCGACTGTGCTTATCAAGTTCAATTGATGATTCTAATGTTGGAAAGTTTCAGTCAATTTGTTTTTATTCCCTTTTAAATATTTTTCCCTTGTGGGACCAAGAGGTAGTCCACGTGGTAAAGGACCTTACCTCTTACAGGGAGGTCCCAAGTTCGAGTCCCACCATCCCCTCCCCTCCATTCCCTTTGTAATGAAAAAAGAAAAAAGTATCAATATATATATATATATTTTTTTTTCCCTTGCAATGCATGGTTTAACGACTAGTGTAGTATAAAGTTAGAACTAATTACAAACCCGTACATAGCACATGATAATAAACTAAAAAAGAAATTTAATTCATACAAGAAACTTGGCCTATAGCCGCGACAAAGTCGCCGCTATAGCCCTAAATGTCGCAGTTGTAGTTCAATAGCCATGACTTTTTCCGGCGACCAGATCATTATTATAGCCATGTACCAATTGCCTTATAGCGATGACATTTTCAGGCTATAGCGACGATGCGTTATAGTGACGACTATATGTCACCACAATAAATTTTACCCATTTTTGTCGTAAATTTTTTTAAAAAATTTTTACTCAACCCACCCACCATCCTGACCCGACCTGCCACCCCAGCTTCATTTCTCTTGATATTTGTTATGCACGCCTGAAGACTTAAACCCGTGACCCTCCCTCCACATGCATGGCGCCTTCCCATTTGGACTAAGTGAATCTTCAACTGAGAGTTTGCATTTTTAATTTATAATATACAGATTTTGACAACTATAGGGCATAGCCTATAACGACTTTTCATTGGTAAATACAGGAAACAAAGGCCGGAAATCTTCCCACCAATAGCATAACGACAACATTTACACGTCGTCGCTCTAGATCAAGACATATAGCAGCGACATTTATATGTCGTCGTTACAATGAAGAACTATAGTAACGAAAGATGTTTTGTCCCAATAGAGTTTATTTTTAGGGGCGACTTTAGACTATAGCAGCGACATAGTTGCCGATATAGCCTACATACTAGGTCCCACCCTCCATCATATGGTCGTCACCATAGATGATACACTATAGGGACGCTTCAGTTTTCATCACTAAGGTTTCGTCGTTGTCGCTCATATTTCTTGCCGTGGCAATACCTCAAAATATATAATATAAAAATAATATATATAACTGTATGGGTGCCATTGCGTGGAGTATTTGGAGGGTGAGGAATGAGAAACTTTGGAGAAACCAGATGGATTCCCCTAGGCCAATGGTGCAAAGAGGATTGATTTTGTTAATGGATTGGGTGGAGGCTAAGAGGGGTGCAAATCCTATTCCAGTGCATTCCCCAAACTTGGACTGCTGGACATTGCCACCATTGGGTTACACAAAGTGTAATATTGATGCAGCCAAAAATAGAGAGAACCTCAAGACTAGTTTAGTACCGATTGAAGGAGGTTTTCTAGTTAAAGAGGCGGAGGCATTGGGACTCAAAAGTGCAATTCAATGGTTGATTAACTTGGGTATTTTAGCGACCATTATTGAGACGGATGCAAAAGGAGTTGTAGATAGGTTACACACTAAAGAGGAAGATAACTCAAGAGTTCGGCATGATTATTCATGAATGTAAGCAATTGTTACGACACCGGGATCATTTTGAAGTGAGGTTAGTTAGAGGTTGCACATAGCCTAGCTAGGAGAGCTCTCTCTTGTTCTACTTTATGCACTTATTTTAGTAGTGCCCCAAATTGGCTCATTCCCACTTTATCAAATGATGTAATCAATGAATCGATGATTAATGAGAATAGATCATTTTCCTACAAAAAAAAAAAAAAAAAAACTCTGTCAGTGTGTGTGTCTATATATATTACACATTTAACTAACATTTAATACCATACAGATTATATTAAGTAACACACATAAAACCGGTTTAATTTTTAGCAAATATAACATAATTAATATAAAATGAGAAATTTGAAGTTACACACTTAACTATATAGCCTTAAGACAACATTGTGCAATACATGAAATATATAAATCACAAATTACATATGAATAGTGTGGATTTTAATTTGAGACCTGGATCTCACATGTGAGTTCTTGATAAGTCAGAAATACTGAGTGTTCAGTATTCTGAGAGTACCAGAATTTTTTCTGGATGGTGTAATGATGATGAAAATACATTCAAATATCTTTGGTTTGAAATTCTTGTGCTATACTTTTTCCTGTAGGCATTAAAAATATAAAGTGATCATTATTCAAAACTTCAAAATAAGCCAACTCTAAAAAATCTCTTTAATAATAGCATTACTTATTTGGTACATACAAAAAGTATAATTGCACTGTCAAATGGTTTACTTTCATTAATCTGTAATTAATAATTAACGAATAATAAAGAACCACAACAGCAATAGATGAATAACAAAATATATAAACTAATAATGAAATTACAAATAACATAAACATAAATTGAGATATATATATATATAGACATGCACACACACGCAGATAGGGGTGTGCAAACGGGTTTCAGTCCCGGGTTTTAGAAGGACCAAGACCAGACCAAACATCTTCGGTTCGGTCCCGGTCCCGGTCTCGGTCTCAAAAATGGCAAGCCCAAACGGTTTCGGTTACGGTCCGGGCTTGGGTTATGAATTCGGTTTTTTCCGGGCTTTTCCGGGCTTGTGAAAATTTTTTTCTAAATACTTAATCATAAAAAGACATACAAATAAAGTTTAAAACAAACAAATACGCATGTTGTAAGTGCAATCATACAAAATAGAGTGAAACTAATTGTCACAACTTGTAATCATACAACCAAATCGAATATCAAAAGTTGATGGCATAAAACATAATAGCATAATGTCTTTCCTAAACAACAAATAAAGAACTTGATCGGTCTCTACTTTCTTCAATCTTCACATCACATCTCAGTGATTCGAAATCTCCAACTTCTACGAAAAAAATAAAAATGTCAAAGATAAAACATTACAATTACAAATATGACAAAAAGTAGAGAAACTAGGCTAGGCCTACTTAAATTACTATTCATAATAATTTAAGTACCACTTACAAACCAATTCCACTCATTCAATCATCAACATCAAGTTCAATCGGTGCATTGTTTCCATTTTTGTCTATCCATAGAGCCGAAAATTCTACGAACAAAACATGCCCATTTAGTCATCTATATTATGTAAACAACAATATTAACTTATAAGTGCATATAAATTCAGTCATAAATAAAAATCAGCACACATTTTTCAGTTTCCATGCCCATTTAGCATTAGAGACACTTTCTAAGCAACATTTAGCAAAAAACTGCAAATTACAAGATTTTTACAACCAAAGAGGCATTAAAGGCTTAGGAGTTGGAAATGATATA
>CAVNYN010201317.1:0-30893 GCA_963692815.1 Nyctanthes arbor-tristis
CTCATTTGAAGAGAATGGACTCAACCAGCTGCAACCTGAATCAGATGAGCTGGCATCTACGATTGGCAGAAGTTTCTTCATCTCGGTCTTTGACAAGCCTAACTCCTTGCACTTCAGAAGACCTTCACGAGCTCTCATCCTAGTCAAATTGTAAGAATAAATGACTCAGCTAGCTTTATCCAGTTAATTGATAAAAAAAAGGAAAAGTCACTGGAATAACCCCAATATTATATCATTAGCAAGATAGATACAACAGCAAAAATGATTATTGATTACTCTTCCGATCTAACAAAATCAGTCAGGCTAAACGCCATCAAAGTTGGCACATTCAGGTCCCAACTACAAATATTGAATTTGTATCTCAATTCTTACCAAATCAAATGAACTTTCTGCATAGCCTGATACTTACCAGTTTACATTACCCCGCAGTGTGTTTATTTCTCCATTGTGTCCCAGGACTCGCATGGGCTGAGCACGATCCCAGCTGGGAAATGTGTTTGTTGAAAACCTAGAGTGTATCTGAAGGGGAAAAAAATTCAGAGGGGAATAACTCAGTCCCAGTTTCGCCCATGTAAAGAGGATTTGGAATCTGTATGCAATGACAATTGTGTTCAGGGCACTTCTATTCTATAACTACCGTGGCAGTGCCAGACAACCACATTGAGAACCATACACTTCCGAACACAATTTCATTTCCACCATTAAGAAGGGCTTGATCGTTACAAATAGGCCATATAGCCAAGGCACCAAGTTCCAGCATTCATTATTTACTTCATAATGAGGTTCCTTACCAACTCACCCAAAGAATCCAATCCAGCACGCAAAGTCAAATAAGATCAAGGGTGTGGAAGAACTTAAGAGATCATTCATACTTCAATGCCTCAGAAGTCATTCCTCAACCTTGCATTGCTTCAGTTAACCGGTTGATCCAATGCTGTTCGTTGTTGAATGCAGAGTCAGCATAGAAATTAAGACAGAGAATGGAGAAAATATATTTACCAGGGCCATGTAGCTCGTAAACCTTTCATTTCCAAGATCTGCATAGTAGTATTCCTTCAACTGATTGGGCTTCAACTGACCTTTGTACACAACCGTCCTGAAAATAATATAAAGCTATCAAAAATCAAACTCAAAAGCTCATACCACATTAACTATCTCACATTCATGAGTAACAATGTCTCCATGAGACAAACCTTGAGGAAAGAGAACATATATAGAAATCTCTAACACCACCATGTTGGAGATTTAATGCAGCTCGGATAGCTACCATCGAAACCCTCCTTAGTATGTACATCTGTGATGAAACAAGAAAAAACAATAGGCACATTTCAAATTCTTAATGTGTAGGATACAAATGTGTAGGACACATAAGCATCCCTTTCCACTAGAATTATTAGAAAGTAATATTAGCTCATTACAATTTTGATGAAGTTAAACTTATAACAAAGTTTTAATGCTTAAGATATATCAGCTCTTGGCATCTACCTGTTGCTCAAAATCAGCCTTTGACCTGGAAGTAGGTGTAAGAAACACTTGCTCAATTACTGGCTCAGTCTGCAGAGCAGACTTGCCCAACCCAGAGTTATCCGTAGGGACAAGCCTCCAGCCAAGGACAGTGTGCCCAAGTGACTCAGCGACCTACAAAGTATTTTACAACAAAAAGAATGACAGAAATTATTAATGAAACGAAATGTTTGTTAGACATAACTGATTTTAATCTTAATACTACCTTTCCAAAGACAATCTTGCTCTGTTCCCTCCGACTATCTGATGTGGGCAAGAAAAACATGCCAACTGCATATTGGCCCGGTGGGGGAATCTCAAATCCTGCTTCCTTAGCAGCCTGGCACACATTGATACAAAACCAATTACCATAAACTTCAACAATCAAACCGTCAATAACTTCCTTTCATTTTTTTTTTTCCTTTTTTTCCCCATTATTCGTTGCTTCCCCGCCGCCCCCACCCTTTTTTTTTTTTTTTTTTTTTTTGGGGGGGGGGGGGGGGGGAAGGTGTTGGGGTTCATTGGACTGGTTTTCACCGAAGGCGTATAAAGTCAAATCTACAATTATACTAATATAATTTATAAAAGAAGAATTAAAAAAGCAAAAAGAAAATTCGAAAAGAAATAATAGTCTCAAAAATCCAATTTTGCAGACATAGAAAGAAACAAGAATCAACCAGTGGGTTTTCAAAAAAAAAGAACCAACCAGTTACCAGTGGGAAAGCCGCACAGTTAACTACAAAATTAAGCCCAACAAACAGAAGTACGGTATAGAATGATCCGAACCTCTTTGTAAAAATTGTGGGGAAGACCCACAAGAATTCCAGCTCCATCCCCAGTATTTGTCTCACAGCCACATGCACCTCTGTGTGACATCCTTACCAACATCTCTATTGCATCAGTAACCTAGATAAAATTTACCAATAGAACCTTCATTACGAAAGCCCACCATTGAAAAGACTAAAAAATATTTTAGTATACGATGATTATTATTATATTATTATATGCACATATGCGTGTATATACCGTTTTCCGGCTGCTTTCACCAGAGAGTTCGGCGACAAACCCAACCCCGCAAGAGTCCTTATCGAATGAAGGATCGTACAGCCCGAGCGGCTTCTCAGGCAGCTGCGACAAAGCATTCTTAACCACAAACTGGAGCTTCGGCGCCCGGCCAGGACCATCCATGCGCCAAAGATGCAATCTTTCTGACCCCAAAGCAGCTGCGCCACCCCGGAGAGCCGTTCCTGAAATGAACCTGTTCTCCAGACCACCGGCGCTCCACTTCACCATCCCCCTAGAAACCCTAGCTCTTCTGTTCACCCTCACCCGGCTCAACGCCGCCACGGCATTCAACTGGTGGCTCTTCCCCACCAATCCCACTCCGCCGTTGCTCCTCACCTGAATCCCAGATCCCCCGGCCGCCGACATTCTTTAGAGTCAAATTTTCCCTTAGTTTTAAATTACTATTCACTGATTTAAAGAGAACACAATTGATAAAGAACACCCCTGGTTTCTTTCAACACAGAACACACCAGATCTGTCAAATTTCACGCCGGTTAACTTTATATAACAGCTGATTCTCCAGAAATAAGGGGAAACAAGATTCGATTCTTCAAATTTATTATAACACGAGGAAAACAAGAATAAAAAGATACTTTCAAGGTCGATTCACTCACTACGCACGTCGTACAATTCCAGATTTGGTTACAAAACGATGAAATACAAAAAATTAAAAGAAACCCAGAATCATAAACCAAGATTTGGGGAAATCCAAATATGCAACCCCGGAACAACGCGACCCCTGCGTTTTCCGCGTCGGAGGTGTTTGGATTTATAGACGAAACACAGACTCTGGTAGACATAACTGTGGGCCCCAGGAAAACAGGTTTTTGGATTCAGCATTTGTTATTTATCATCGGATAAATCGACATTAACTTGATCTAATAATAATTATCTATATTTATAAAGTTTTACAAGTAAATTAAAATTATCCGATTTAGAATTAGCCAAAAAAATATCCGATTATTATATTAGTTATCTATATTTATAAAGTTACACAACTAAATTAAAATTATCTGATTTAGAAATAGCAAAATAAAAAATTTATCCGTTTTGTTGGAAAGTTCAAAATTGAAAAGTTATGTCCTAAAAAAGATGCTAACAAAATTTTCTTTTTCATAACAATTTATCTCACACTCTTTTCAGCGTCATAACAATTTTTTCATGCTTCACATTTTTCAATTGAGAAGTTATGCCTATATAAAAATAATTTTATCAAAATCAATTCTAATTCAAATTCAACTATAAATTTATTCATTAAAATAATTTTACAACAAATTCATAATTTTTTTTTACTGTCTAACTACAGATTTTTCAAAGAAAATCACTTTTTGCAAAATTATTCTCAGAAAACATTTTTTTAATCATATTCTCAGAAAACATTTTAATTAAATATCTCAAATATGTGACCATATTGTATTTTGCTGTCACTTCCCTTCTTAATAATTACTACATGACTTTTTTAATACATCAATAATAAATAGAATGAATAAAATTACTTTATTGCATTTCTTGAGGACAACTCGCTTAATAAGGTAAAAATTAATGACAAAGAACTTGAGGAGAGCTATTACTTGGGAAACATTATTGTTTTTCATGTTCGGTCATTTTGGTTAGCTCAAATTTTTGACAACAACATGATAACGAAAAAGTTTAAATAATGTTATTTAATATCAGTGGTGCTTGACACTAATTTAGATAGTAATTAATGTAGTATTAAATGATAAGTGAAATTAAATAAATGAATAAAGGACCCACTTAATTTAATTTATCATTCAATATTACCTTGATTTGGTGTCAAATACCAGTAGTTTTAAATAGCATTACTCAAAAAATTTATAACCAATGAAACAAAATTAGAATTTCACCTATCATACTAACAAATTCCAATTAACAAATTAAAATGTCGCAGTTATTATAATTGACAAATTTATGAGTTTTTACCACCGCGTGCCAATGTTCTCTCCACTATTTCCCCTAATTCTTCTACAATGCTAGATAATGCTTCTTATAAAGGAGTCTTACCCTTATTTGGTACGAATCTAACAAAATTAACCTCGCATAATGTGAGCTACTTTTGTTAAATTTATATCACATTAGAGTAAAAGAACTTTATCTATCCTCTTAAAAAATTTCCTATCCCCCCTCCCCCCAAAAATAGGGTCTCTTGGATTTCATTTCATTTTACAATCCTTCTATCGGTTGATATTACTTTTGGTATTTTTGCCCCCAAAAAAAAAAATAATAATTTAACAGCGTAGTGACAGCTGGAAAGTTCAAGGAAGGAATTGACACGTGGAATGGTAGCCTACGCGGCACGCGACAGCCGCTCATGGTGGGGCCAGAACAACGGGAAACACAAAATAGGAGCCGCCTCTAGGCTCGGTTCCGAGCCTCACCGGCTTCTGGTGCTGTGAAAATTACTTTGGCTAATTGTGGTTTGACTTTTCACCCCAAAAATGTTTAAGTGGACATAATAATTAGTAGGGAAGTGTAAAGAAATAATGTTGAATAAATAATTATTTATGAGTAGGCGACATATGTGCAGTGTCTTTGGCGGTTTATTATTATTATTTTTTTTTTTTGAAACACGGTTTATTAATTGTCAACAGGTTGTTTTCTTGCTTGAATATGTTATTAGGAGTTTGTTGGTTTGTCTTAATGATTCAAGGGTGTTAAGGAAGAAAATTATTTCATGCATATGTCTTCCTTTACTAGTGCACTTACACCTACTTCTTCTCTTCCTAAATCTAACTATTCAAAAATGGAATACTTATATGAGATTACATGTTTCTCTGATGATGATAAGGTTCCTCTTATTAGTCTTCCCCTTGTAAATCCATATTCTACCTATATGAAGCCTAAACAATCTCTTTCTATAACTGTCAAGAGTCTTGTTTCTCTATCTAAATCCCAGGTTAAAGAATATGTCCAAACCTCCAAGTTTGATCAGTATTTGTTATCTGCCACTGAGCAAGAGCAGATGGTCGCTCTTGAAATTCCTTCTGACCTACCTAATGAATGGTTAGCGGCAAGATATACTCATATCCACTTTGGTGCTGTAAGGATTGCTCTTACCTTTCATGGCAGAAAAGGTTTACCTGCAGTTTTTAGGATTACTTTGCTTGATACTTGTTATGCTGATTATCAGCATGCTTGTATCACAACCATAGAAACTACTCTTAACGCTGGTACGGTGGTGTTTACTATGTTCCCTAACTTCAACATGCCTATCAGGGATCCACAGCTGATGAATGCCTTGAAAATTCAAGTCCAGATTGTTGGAGCAGTTCCATCCACTGTTACTTATGCAGCTACCTTACACTATCAGATGGTGTATCGGATTCAGAATCACTCACTTGATTTTGCAAATCTAGGGACTGAAGATGCTCTCTTTATTCAAGTAGATACAGATCACGTACCGTCTGTCACTCATGTGCCCAGATAGATTCCCAGATCTGAGTTGATCAAGCTTATCCAAGAAACTTGGATTACCAATTATGAACAGAAGCATCTTGGCAACAAAAACGCTCAGCCTGTCCAATCGACTGAGCCCTTATTTTTGAAGAAACCCTCTGGAGAGGTGGAGATCCATCTCAGGAAAAAGGAGCCAAAGAAGCCACAATGTTTTCCCACTCAGTTTTCTTTTGAGAATGAGGTTGTCTCTATCCAAGCTTTTGATGCAAATGGCAGACCCATTTATGACAGAGTAGATTGTGATGAACACATATATTGGGATACATGTTCATGTTCTTGGCGTATTCAGAATATTGATCCATATCAAGATGATTATAGTTCCCATCGATCTAGAAAGAAAAAGGAAAAATCTCAAAGGCAGCTTCATCAAGCTTTTGAGAGTCAGAATGATCCAACCATTGGTCTTCTTGAAAAACCCTCCAGTAAGTTCGACTATTATGTTAAAACTTAATCATTCTCCACAAGATGATAAGCCTATTATTCCCGCTGGATAGGATGAAGATGATGATCATGAGCCATATCATAAAAGATGGGACTGGTCTAGTCCATCATAACCTCCTGTTTCTCAGATGTCTTATACGTTTCATCCACCAGCTCAGAATGATTTCCCCCTCTGGGGTCTGTTGACAAAGATCACTCTTCTCACTCTTGGAAGATTCCTAATCCAACCTCTCGAAGATCAGATGGATCTTTGGACCAACTATCTCCTACAGAAGCAGTACTAAACTGGCAATCGGAAAATGCTTTGAGTGAGAACACTTTACTCAGAAGAATTGATCAAAGTCAACAGCGGATTGAGGCCACTTTACAACAACAAAACTCAAACCATACTCACCCCCATACAAGCCTGCAGACAGAAAATTCAACAACTTCACAATGAAATCATGACCCTACTTGAAAACATATTACCTTTTGACTCCCAGGAAAGAGAGATTCACTCTTTAAAAACCCAGCTATCTTCTCTGAAACAGCAAACAGTAGTATTTGTACCACCATCCACACCATATTTCCCCTCAGCATCCATAAAATCCTTACCACTTGCCTTACCAATAGAATCTACTGTTTTTGGCTCTAGTAAAGCTTTCTTCTCTCCAGAAGAATGGGAAAGAAAGCTAAAACCTTCAAAATCAAAATTTAGATATGTGCCAAAACAGACTCAATCTGTTCAAACTACTCCTGCAACTTCTGAACCAAAGCCAACAATCACTCAACCCTTACCTCCTCCCATGACAGAATCACACTTTGAGCCAAACCCCTCACAAATGATGGCCAAAAATCCCATATTAGAATTTTTACAACAAACTGTACAACACAAGCCTCCCTCTTTCCCAATTATCAGGAAAACTCTATCCTCTAATGAGTTCTCTGACAATTCTACTGATGAATCCTCTGATCAAGATTGCCCTCCTCTCTTTATGGCAGCAAATTCTGGCCATGGCTAGGCATCAGCTTCTGGACTTTCTGGTCAACAACAACCTGCTGGAACTCATGAACCAATGGTTGAAGAAATTGTTGATGAAAGTGATGAAAGTCCTAGTCAGAATACAGAAGCTTTTTCATCGGCTAGCCTTCTTAAGCAAATGCCTCCACAAAATTTACTTTTGATGTTATTCCTCCTTCGCAATGGAAAAGCAGGTTTTATGAAATGCTCGCATGGGCTTATTCTGAGTTATTAAAGCCAAATATGTCGCATGCTACTATAATTCAAGCATGTGCCACTCGATTCACTGTTTCCTTCGAGATTGGTATATTAATCTTAGTGAATATAGACAAAGGCAATTATTGCAATTATCTACGGTTGATGCTTTCTTTGAAGTTTTATATTCTGAATTCTGTGGGAAAATAGATCATCTCCAAGATACAGCTCGAGAAGAGTTTTTTAGACTCAAATGTTGTTCTTACAAGCCTAAAGATCTAGAGAGACATTTTCGCAATGCTGTCCAAAGATACTATGTTATTGGCGGATTTGATGATGCTAATGTTAAGCAAGCTTATTTAAATTCTATTCCTGATTCACTTGGCCAAGAAACTCTACGAGTTCTTGAACTTCAGGGAAGAACCTTGCAACAAACATCCCTTGGAGAACTTCAGGGATGGATTATGAAAACTTCGAAGAAACTTTGCATTCAAACAGAGTTTCTTAAGGAAGTCAATGCCACAAGCAATAAATTAAAGAATGCTTGTACTAATCCAGCCTTACAAATCAAGTGCAAACATTCTATGAAGAATTGTGACTGTTCCACAAAGAAGAAATTTCACAAAAGAAGGTCCAAACCAAAATTTCAGAGATCTGAAAAGCCCTTCTTCAAAAGAAAAGGACGAAAATTCTTAAGAAGAAAATTTTCTACAAAGAAAGGGAACAGATGCTTCATCTGCGGAAGGTCATTTTGCAAAGAACTGTCCTAGCAAAAAGAAGGATAAAATCCTTCAACAAATCTTTGTTGCTACAAAAATGGACCTGGAGGATCATGAAGATCTTGAGTCTCTATTCTCTGAGCAAGATGAACAGTCTCCAGAAACAATCTTTGCAATTGACTATGATGAAGATTCTTCAGACTATTCTGCTGATGATACAGATAGCATTTCTGAGTGCTATGTCATTCAAGCTGTTAATCTCTCGCTCCCATTGTCTGTACCCATGGTTAAAGTGCAAATTTTCCCAGGAAAATATGAGAAGCCAATCTCATTAATTGTATTATCTGATAAAGGTGCGGCCAGCTCTATTCTTAATCCAGCAATTCTTTCTCCAGAAATGTGGAAGCCACATCAAGAAGTTTTTCAATCTGCCAGTGGTTATTTTACCACTAAACTTATCAGTAAGCCAGTATAGCTTCAGTTCTTTCTGAAATTAAGCATTTTCCACAAGTTTATTGGATCTTCCTCACCAGGGAAGGATATTGTCATTGGATTTGATCTTATTCGACAATTATGGCAAAAACGAGTTATTCATCTACCTGATGGTTTACGGTTCAAGTCCTATTATGTTCCTTACCTCCAACCAGGTGTACATTTTTCTCTACTACCCTACTAAAATATCACTGAAATCCTTATCCGAGATTGTTGTGCAGAATCTCACACAAATTTTCTTACCAAATGCATAAACCCTTTATGGAAAAACCCAGACTACTTTAGTTCTCTTCCTTTTAAGAAAAATGAAGACATTAACCCCACAAAAGCCAGTCACAATGGAATGAATTCAAAACACCTTCAACTTGCTACCAAAGAACTTGCCCAGTTACAACAGGAAGGACTTATCGAACCAACAACTTCTCTATGGGCATGTCAAGCTTTTTATATTAACAAAAGAAGTGAACAAATCAGAGGAAAACTCAGATTAGTCATTGACTACAAACCTCTCAAAGTCTTCCTTGCTAATGAAAAATTTCCCCTTCCAGATAGAAAAACCATATTTGCCAATCTATCCACAGCTAAGGTCTGTTCAAAGTTTGATCTTAAAACAGGATTTTGGCAACTAGGTATTGCTCCTGAAGAAAGATACAAGACAGCTTTCTGCATTCCAAACCATCATTACCAATGGACTGTTATGCCTTTTGGTCTCAAAACAGCACCTTCATTATTTCAAGAGGCTATGACAGGGATATTTGATCCCCTTCTCTCCACTGCTTTAGTTTATATTGATGACATTCTCCTCTTTTCTAAAGATGAAATTTCTCATGAGCAGTTATTATCCCAATTTACCAATATTGTCAAGAAATATAACATTATGCTTTCTCAGAAGAAAATGGTGATTGGGACAAATGAAATTGATTTCTTGGGAATGCACATAAGAGAGGGACAATATTCGTTGCAATCTCATGTTGGACAAGAGCTTTTGAAATTCTAAGATGAGAATCTATCAAAAACGGAAGTCCAACAATTTCTTGGAATTGTTAATTACATGACAGAATTTGTGGATCATCTTGCCCCTATTATCAGGCCTCTGTAAGATATGTTAAAGGAAAATCCTCCTCTTTGGTCTTCAGCCCAAACAAAAGCTGTTCGAGCTATTAAAGAAAAGGTGTCCTCATTGCCTTCATTGCATATTCCCACTGATGGAAAAAGAATACTTCAGACAGACGCAAGTGATTGCTTTTGGGCAGCTGTCTTGATAGAAGAAAAAGATGGAAAAAGGTTAATCTGTGGATATAAAAGTAGGTCATTCTCTGACGCAGAAAAACACTACTACTCCACTTTTAAAGAAATCCTCGCTGTAAAAAGAGGAATTGAAAAGTTCCAATTCCATCTCATTAGCCACCATTTTCTTATTGAAATAGACATGTCTGCTTTTCCAAAAATGCTCAACTTTAAAAGGAAACACATCCCTCACTCTCAGCTACTCAGATGGGCAGAATGGTTTTCTAACTTCACCTTTGAGGTAAAACACATCAAAGGCAAAAATAATCTCCTCCCAGATCTCTTGTCCAGACCAAAACTACCATCCTCTCAGGCCATAGAAATCCTCATTATCTGCATGATGCAACCCTTCAACTTTGTTTATAATTCTCCCCCAGATCTTCAGCAATTGATGCAAGCTAAGACAATCAAAGCCAAAGCAAAAGAATCCCTATTCAAATATCAGTCTATTCTGATCCGTCAACATAGTATTGATGTTCTTGGAAATTTGGGATTCCATCCAGATTATCCCTTTTTTACGTTATTCAGGTTCAACCAGTTTAATGAAAATAGTTTCAGAAACATTCCTGAAAATTATATCTTCTGCAAAGAATTATTATGTTTTCTTTGGTATCTACTGGAGTTATATCAAATTGGCATATGTTTTCTAGTGCATAAGATGACCAGTTATCTCAGACACCTACAAGTTTGTTCCAATGTCTTCACAACATCAAGGTATTATGTAAAAGTTTTCTTTGAATGGTTCCACCCACTTCATCACTGGGTCAAGATATTTGAAGCCTACTGCCTAAAACACAAAGATCTCAGAACTTCTGTTGAAAATCTCCATGTCATCCTTATTTTCCAAAGACAAGGGTACTTCACAGAGCTAAATGCTTATTATCATTTCTCACATGTCAAGGAATACTCTCTTTTCCCCTTTGATCTTTTTAAAGATTGGGAAAAGTATCCAAAAGAATTATGAGAATTCCAAAGAAGAATGGCATAAATCAATCAATCCATTCCCCCTAAGATCTGGCCAAAAATTGAAGATGATGTTCCTTGGGAATTCCTCCCTAGTGATTATCGGAAAAGGATCTAAAGGATACTGAAATTCATGTGTCCAGGTTTAACAAGACAAAAGGAGTCACAAACACATCAGTTCCTTGCTGGGCCTCAAAAGTCCAAGGGCCTCAAACTAATCTTGATAATGATGCCCCATGGAATCAATTATTCTTGGGCAGACCTTCTCAGAGTCTCGGTATCACTAGCAAATACCCTCAATGGACCCAAGAAGGACAAAATACTCGGAAGAGACTTTTTGAAGCAAATATATCTTCCTCAGAAGCAGGACCTAGCAGTTCCATAACTCTCACAAAATCAAGCAAAGGAAAAGAGAAGACATCTCAATTGCCAAATTGGGCTGATAGTGCATTCCAAGACTTCCAAGATCCAAACGCCATTGATCCTGATTTACTCGAATATTTAGAAGAACAAGTATGGCAGGAGCACTTAGACCCAGAAAATCAGCCATGGTGGAAACGCTTTGGATACCCACCAGATCCAGATGATCCAGATGTCCCAGGACCAGAAGCAACTCTTGGCACGCCATAATCTTATCCAAAAGGAATCTTTGCATGTGTGTCTATATTATTGTTTCTTTATTAAAAGTATTGTCTGCGTGTCTTTTGTGTCAACCATATGTTTTTGGCTTTTTTATATCTTTATTTACGCGTGTTAAAGTTTATAGGCTATATGTCGGCCACTTTATTAGATTATTGGAGTCCGTGACGCATGCAGTGACGTCACTTAATTTGTCTGTGTCCTCTCTCATTTACCTATATAAGGAGAGCTCTTGTAACCTTTGAAATCAGAGTTCGCTGAGCAATAAAATAAGCCCCTTGTATGTCTTTCTAAATTTTCTCTCTTCTTCCTTAGCATCCTATGAATCTTTGAGCCCTCAGTAGCTCTCTGAGGCATGTATAGGGCAAGAACTGAGTAGCAGTACAGTTGCACATCTGAGGTTATCCTCTATACCTACTGACCATGATTCGCTACGGTGGTGTGTGAACCCAAGAGTCCGGCCCCCTTTTTGAGTCGCGGAGGTTGGCGTTGTTTTTGGGCTAAATCAAATGTACTCTAAAATAATTGTTGACAAGCTTACAGTACTCAATTAGAGGCTATATGAGCATTCCTTTTAACTTGCATAAAAGCAAGTTCTTGAGTCATCATTAACCAGAGATGATCTTGCTCTTGGGTTCAACTAGTCTTTTTAGGAAACAAGCTCCTTGAAAGCAACGTGGTACGAACAGTTCTACTAATAAGGGATACAATTTTTTTTATTGACCCATGTGAGAGGTCGAGAGTAGTCCATACAATAAAGTAATGATCATGTGCTTGCTATTGGTAATGGTACCATTTGAATGACCACCGATATGCAACGATAGGAGTTACACAACAATATGAATTTTTTTTATATTTTGAAGCCATCAATATGAAAGTTTTCTTTCTTTTTCTTTTACTTTTTTTTTTTAATTCTCTTTTCTTTTTTAGTCCATATGACATGTAGGGTCTGCATATGAGATGGCTTCTTTTTCATTGAAGATTTTACTCTGTTTTAACTTTACACAATAAAAATACATGATTGGGAAATTAATTGTTCCAAAGTTTATTCTAAAATTCTTAAATTTGACAACATCATACATTATGGAACCCACTAAAACTGAGAGCAATAAACGGAATAGTTTAATGGTCCATTTAAAAAATAATAGACGTGATAATCATTGTGGAGGCTAGCTGGAGATAAACATTGCGATGCACACGTAAAAATTGTTTGTCAAACTGATTTTGTAAAGTGAAAACACTGCTGACGTGGTTAATATCGAACGGGAAGCAGGCAAATAAAATACACTGATTAAATTAATTAATGAATCAGACAAATATTAATACTTAAAATGATTTGTTTTGTCAGGTAATTGAGTTGAGTCGTTGACTACGTAAGGAACACGCGCGTGTGACGAAATGGCTGACGAAATGCACACTGATTGAGAGTGAGAGAGTTGCGGCCGATGGTAACTGCCGACAGTTTTATGCGGCCAATGGTAACAGATTACTACAAATTCTCGTAAGTACACATCCCCAGATACAATACAAAAGTCACTTGAGAAATTCTTGAGGCAAATCAAATTGAATTTATAAAATATTGATTGAGTATAAAAAGAAATAGACTCACCTTTGATTTTTCTTATATAGTTAATAAAACAAGTGAGACAACAAAGTTTTAAGGTCGGTTTAGGTTAGTATTTCTATAAAATTTATTTATTTATTCAAGTACATTGTTACGCTCGTTTGAAGAAATATTTCTAATAATAGAACTCCCTTAAATCAATGCGAATCATATGTCGTGTCATTCTTTGAAAACGCCATCGCGGTGATTTGTGTGATATTTGCTCATATTTAGGTGGCAACGTGGATCCTAATAAGCGAAGGGCGTACAAACAATACAGATAATGCAAACCCTGGACAAGAAAATGATTATATGATGATGTATGAAAAAATAAAATAAGAACGAATTTTTAAATGTACATATCTCAAATCTTATCAATTATATTTCAACAATATATTGATACATCATATATTTAACATCACAAGAACTTTATAATATCAAAAAAGTTCCCAATGGTAAATGCTACAAAGGACTTGCTCACATGCGATATGGTATGGGAGACCACTTATCATATCTATATCATAAAATATACGATACGAAATCAGTTTGCATAGATTTGTAGTCCATTTGTGTTTTTCTTTTATTTGTCTTCTTCTTATAAAAACTATAATAACAAGCTCAATTAATAAGAAAAGTCACACCATTAGATAGTTGACTCTTTACATACATTTTTCTTTTCCCAACATTCAAATGTCAAGTTTTTCAATCCTTGTGACTTTATAATTTTACGAATAGATTGAGTTATTTTTCCTCAAAATATTGTTTTTCATGTTAAGTTTTTCAAACCACGTGACTATAACTTTATGACTAATGAGTCACAGGTGACTCTAACTTTATGAATAATGAGTCATTCTTTCTCGAGTATTACTTTCGTGTGGTTAAACTGTGTTTAGTTAGATGTTTATGGTTCAAGTGGAAAGTGTCAGATTTAGACTATACCTACCCCTCCTCTCCCCTCCCCAATATCACTTTATATTAAAAAAATAAAAGGTACTACTTTTGTAGTTTAAGCCCTACCGTTTATAATTTTTGTTATAATTTTACATAATTAGCATATGATTATTATATTGAAATTTCTGAAAATTGACACGTGTTGGAGTTTCCAATGAGATTCAAAAAATTGGACTATAAGAGTGACGGCTTGGTAGGCTAACTTGATTTCTTCTAGGCTTTCATGTGAGGTTCCACCAATAAAAAGACAAAAAATATTATAACATGTTTTGTTATAATTCAAAACAAACAGAGCCTTATAAATGATTACCGGTTGCCTTTTCCTTTAAACTATATATATCCAAACATGGACCAGATCTCTTTTAAATGTTAAAAATTTGTTTCTAATAAATATTTTTTCCCCTCGAAAAGTAACTTATTAGAGAATGTTTGATTAAGAAATAACAAAAACTATACCACGCACAAGAGTTAGTTATATTATATATAGCCAAAATGAATTTAGAGAAAAAAAAATAAGTATCAAAGAAAAGCATAAAACTCCCTTGTAGAATTAAAGAGAAAATTTCTTAAAGCTATATAAGCTATTAGGGACCCATGAGTTTGCATGGGGTTGCCCACTGTTTACACATGGCTTCATTATGCTCGAAAATGACTTCACTTTTGGGTTCATCTTGTCACCTGCTTTTTGTCCGAAATGAACTGTGGAAAATGAGATTTTATGTCTCCTCTTTTCGTTCTCTCCTTCAATATCTTTTCTCAAGAAAAGGCAGGGAAGTCGTTAAACGTCATGATCAAACAATCAATTCTAATTATCTATACTTATCTAACCCAACTCAGTTTTATTGAATAGTACAAAAGAAATCCTTTTCTATGATATTGTTTCTAATTTCATATTCATGTGCTTATCATAGAAGGGGTTACCATCCACATATCCATGCTAGTAATTGTCTACGCATTTATTATCCAAATAATAGGGATTGAAACTTCAATTCATTCTCAAGTTTAGCTGAAAAAAATTAGTTAGTGGATGTATGTTTGATTTTAAGTAGGTTTATACAAACTATCTAATGTTACCGAATTTTGAAAAGCTATCGCTTTTACTATATATATATATATATATATATTTAAATTTCTATTTGCCATTAGTAAACAATAATTTTTGAGAGATATAAAAAAGTGATGTTATAGATGAGTCACGATTTCAATGAGTGATGAAATGTGTCTATCGAGTAAGAATGTCATTTTCTCATCTGTCGTTAAAATTACTTAGTAATAATTAATGTATAATTATTGATTTATATTCTCCAAACATCACTTTCGACCCACCAAAAGATTGTGACACAATTTACTCCTAAAATAATAAGCACTTGCATGAGGAAATCTGTTCTTTCATTTTGGGGGGAAATGTTGGGTGTTCGTTTGACTAATCTAAAAAGTCAACTTATAAAGAAACTAATAGAATAAATGCATTATATATACATATATTAAAGAAAATTAGATATTAGTTTTGTGTTTCAATATTTTGATAAGTAAATAAATTAATTATTGAGTAAAAAATTAAATTAGTTAATTAATTAATAATATTATTATTAAAATAACAATTCCCGAAAAGACTTTAACGAACAAAACTTCCCTCCAACAACTTACCTCTTAAACTCATTTGAACCCAACTCATACACAATGGATCGAATAATGAGTTTTTCAGTATCGAGAAGCTTCCATATCAACTAATCAGACTATAGTGTTATGAATTTTTAATTTTCTTTTTTCTTTTATAAATTCTAGTATAAGAATAGATGTAATCACATAATAGGTTAAAATTTCTTGTGGCTCCTAAAAATTGCGAGGGAATCTATTACCTTTACTGATGCTAATTATTTGTCTAGGCAGGGAAATTAGAAAGAAAGTTGGTTAATTCCTCTCCTTTTGTTTTAGAATCAACGAGTTTTGAAGCAAATATGGAATTGTGTGGACTTGAATAAAAGAGACGCAACCTTGTCTATTAGTTTAAGTTGTATCACATCATTTTCAAGTATCAAATTATTACGTGTTATTTAAAGGTACAATAATTAGTTTTATTAAGATTATATTCATTTATAATTGGTTGCCAATCGAGCATTTAATATGTGCATCGATGCGTATTATTATTGCAAAATAAAATAAATTAAACGATTCCATGTTTGAAACTGAATATTCCACATAGTAGGTTAAAGATTTTGATAATCGTATAATCAACTACTTGAGACTTATTTAATAGTAAATATATTAAAAATAAAATATCACTTCGCCTGCAAAAAAAAAAAAAGAAATTTATTTTCTAGATAAATAATTATTCATCCTTGCTTTTGTTTCCGTTATAACATTAACAAATTAAAGTCAAATCTAATCACACCTTGAGACCCACAAAATTAAAGAAATTACCTTTAAATCATATCAAATCCCTCACCAACCACACTTTTAAGCATTAATAAAAAAAATACTTAATTAATAAATGAGTTAGTTTATTTATTTATTTTTTCCCTTTTGCTATCATTTCCGTTGAGTTAGGTGAGACACCAACTCCTTGACCTAGATTTGTTTATACCTAACGCCTATTGTTTCCTTCCTAGAAAGGTAGTAACATTCAAAAGACCGGTAATCCGAACTTACTAAAATATTTTGATTATCAAACCGAACCTAATATAAATCTGGAATACCAAACCGAACCTAGCCAAAACTTTGGTCTTGGCTCCCGTAACCAACTAGGGAATTAGTTACTTATCTTTTATAATGCTAATAATTAGTGAACCACAAAGGTAAGAAGAAAAGTTTAGTCATCCTTTGTTTTGCTAATAAAATAATTTCTTGAAAGCATATTACTTTACATCAAATTTACAGAAGAAATATGGCATTATTCGTTTTCAATCAATGATCTGAGCATTAATTAAGATGTTTTCAACGTTTTTATTGTAGTACTAGAATGCTCTCAAAATAACAAAATTATTTGAAATATCCTGTTAACCTTCACATGCTTTTAAATTTTTCTTGAAATAAGAGAGCAAATGAGCATAGTTGAATGGTGAAGATTCATATAGTACAAACGGATTCCATGAGATATGTAAATATGATTTGTTTGATTAGATTCAAAATTTGAGAGAGAGAATGAGAAAATATGAAGCTAATATAGAGGGGAGATCATCATATGTGCTTTACAAGACATGTTATTTTATGAAACTATAGATTTTTATTTTAAGTCATCATACTTATTTGACCTGTGAAGGTCATGTAATGGATATTGTCGATTGCTGTGTGTGCGCAAGAGAAAGGAGAGGGGGTGTGACAATAAGGTCAGGGGATCTAATAAAATCTTATTTAAATTCAATAAACAATCAAGCATTGTTCTGATTTAAAGAATCTCAAGTCCAGCAAGGTAAGAGTTGGTTAAGATAACATAAAATTTGTGCATACAACCAGCGTGTACATTGTACAACATTGTGCAAAGTAGTAACAAGGTGAAAGGTCAGACAAAACAAGTAAGAGTTGAGTTGGACGGTTGATCAGTTTTCTTGGTAACTTCTTGACCTGGTTTTTAGAATGCAGAGATTAAAAAGAGATTATGTTCTCGTATGATATGATAAATTCTCTCTTCTTACATAGCATAGCAAAACTGTAAAATAATATATCATTTGTTATTTGCCACCTGAGGAACATATTAAAAAGTGATAATTAAAAAAAGCACCAATTATTTGAAGAAGCAAGAAGACCTTGCTATTATACTTTTAAAAAATTGCAAAAATGCCTTGGAATTATGTGAATGGATCCCCATTTTATTATAAAAGGGTCCAAGTCTAAAATTGAATATATTCAATAAAACAAAGAAAAGGTTCACTTATGGTATTGTCTATCATATTATAATTTAGGACTAATAAATATGTGTACAAGAAACACAAATATTCCTTGATTTTTATGATATTATATTATTTTTAGTTATTTTTGACTAGTTAATTATGTGAGTCACTCGACTCTCGAGGGGAAAAAACAAAAAGAACTACCAATATAAATTGTTTAGGTTACTACTGATGTCCTGTTAAAACTTAATTTAATTCTAAAAAAAATTAAATAATTATAGTAAGTACGACCTTGACCATTCATTTCCTGCAATCAAGTCTAACAACTTATTATTTATTTTTTTAATACAAGGGGAGATAGGAGGGGAGAGAGAAGAGGAAATAGGGAAATTATGTGTTTGGTTCAGACTCAGAACGTGAATATTTTAACTATTGCACCACTTATTCGAACTACAACAACTTATTATTTATTAATATTTACAAAAGTACAAAATTTGCTCTGATATCCGAACCCACCAATGGAATATTTGTCAAATAATCCTTCATCAAAAATCATATATGTTTGTTACTGAAAATTTGACCTGAAAAATTTGGCTATCGATCGGT
This sequence comes from Nyctanthes arbor-tristis, assembly GCA_963692815.1. Taxonomy (NCBI): domain Eukaryota; kingdom Viridiplantae; phylum Streptophyta; class Magnoliopsida; order Lamiales; family Oleaceae; genus Nyctanthes; species Nyctanthes arbor-tristis. Next base: position 18,766 of record CAVNYN010201317.1, read on the forward strand.
AACGTGAAATTCATACTTTTTTCCTCCATTATTATAAAGACCATCTATACTCTACTTCAACATCTCGTTGCTTAATATAGTTGTCTTATTATTATATTTTTTTTTATACAACAAGTTGTCTTATCTTTTTAACGTTTGTTATAAACAAAACTTTAATTAATTTCACCCCTTGCATTTATAATAAATATATCAAAGACGCGGCGACCTCAAATTGATCAATTTGGGATGAAACAATGTTTTGAAGTGTTAATTTATGCTTAAACAAAACTCAAACATAAAGCCCCCATGTCTACTACATAGGGGACCAATACATGCATTTTATTGAAAACCCTAATTTCTTTAGTATCGGTGACACATTTTGAAGATAGTATTTTATCCCATTGAGATACTAATCTATTTTAGGGTATCTCCATTGTATAGTCACAGTCATGAAATAAATTGATAATTGACAAAAAATTACTTATTTGGCACATTAAATGTTAGACATTGTCATCGAGAATGTCTCTATGACAATGTCAAGCATTTATTTATCTAATCAAAATATTCCTCTCTTTCTTTTTTTTTTTCAAAATCCCTAATAACAACTTGACAAATATACAATGTTGAAAACTTTTCGGTTCTAGTTTAGTTTATTAATTTGATCATCGTACTTTAAAAGTTGTTTAGTTTCCATTCATAACAGTGTTATTGGTTTGATTACCAGTATTTCTCAAGAAAACCACTTGGATCAAATATTCTTGTTACTTAAAAGATATTATAAGAGGAGAAATATTCGTTGATAAAATAACTAAAATTTAATGCAAACCATAAAGGAGCACATAGCATGAGACCAACTTAATTAGCTTTATTTCGTTATTAGTGGTTGAAATGTTGGCTGAAGTTCTTTTATTTCTTCATCGACTAGCTAGCTAGAATGGAACTCAACAAATACGCACAACTGTAATGAGGGTTAATGTTTCCAATTCATCACGGATCTGTCTTTTCTCTTGTGGCTATAAGACTCGTTCTTATAAATGCATTGTATAAAAGGCATTTGTAAAGGCTTTTTCAGTTAACAATACAACAAAATATCACGATATACATTAGAGTCTTCTATAATTAGTCGTTGAATTATTGGTTGATATTCTACCTTTTCTTTATTATCTATCACAATATTTTCAACATACTCTTAATTAATTGACCAAAATGAACAATTTCAGTTTACCCGGTATCTAACTTTCCACTTGTATTTGTTTGTTGCAAATTTCATTCTACGTAAACACACAAAATGAACCAACAAAAGTCCTTTTCAATTATAAAGACACGTACAACACACTTAAATGCTTTCATTAGCCTTTGAAAGAGACTGGCAAGTCAAATTGGTTGTGCTTCTGCCTTCTACTCATGCCAGTCAAATAACTCTACCAAGAGTTAATTGTCAGCCAGTTCTCCTCTGACATTATCGAGCCCGTCACGTAAAACATATCAGCTCGCAATTCAAATGCAAATTAATGATCAACTTTATTCACCTTGTGACGGATCCAGGGGCATAGCTAGGGGCCCCCCGCGCCAAAAATCTTCTTAAATTTTACTCGTAGTTTTTTTTTTAAAAAAGAAATATATACGAATGATTTAGTCATGCACTTTAAGATCCACCCTTACAATGCTGGCTAGCTGGCTATGCCACTGGACAGATCTAAACTTCTTTTCACAAGTGTTAATTAAAAGATTCATTCGTGCTATATACAACTCAACAAATTAAATGTGCAAATTGGGCTATATATTTCACAAAGAAATCCAAAAAGGATGCACATAAAAAGACTGTGTTCCATATTTGAATGATTGGGATGTAATGCATGCATCTCTTATAAAAAAAACATTAAAACTTGTGAGGTGTTTTGTCAGTGTGTGTGGATTCCACTGACTCTTAAAAAAAAAAAAAAATGTGTCCCTTTAGAATCAGAAAGGAGTGAAGGTTAGTCACTTACGGGACTTTTCACTCAGTGCAGCAGCCAGTGTTTGCCCTTTTCTTATTGAATGGAGAAGTTGACCCCTCAATAACATAATAGTTGATGCCCCCCTTTACTTCTTTCGTAAAATATGGGGTGGGTCTGGGTGGGTCAAAAAGGTTGGCACGTGGGGCGTGTATGGATTTTGTAATTATAGAGTTTTAGGAAGCTTTAAAAGTTTTATTATGATTTGATTCGAAAAGTTAACTATTAAGGGCTCGTCCAGAAATCTAGTAATTGAGAAAAGGGTTTTAAATATATCCCAATTTTTTATTTTTCAAGTCTAGTTTGGAGATTTAATTTATATACAAAATTGAACGATTGCGGGAAAATTAGGTTGGTAGAAGGGGGCATGTCTTATCATCTTGGATTTAATTTGTAAGCGAAGACATAATTTTGAAGTTCCTTTTTTTGAGAGCTATAGTAGTTTGGTTCCCTTGGACACTGAGTAGCAATCGGCATATATCTATTTATCTCAAAAATGGTATTGATACATGTTTGGTTCAACCATTATGAATGAATTTTAAAGTTCAAAGAAGGTAAGAAATATCTCAAAATACAGAGTAATTGATTAAATACTGGAAATATTTTAAAATCAATTGTATGATGCAACCCTATAAAAAAAGCATTTCACACGTGTCCTCGATCAATCATGCCGCGTAACAAGATTGATTCCTTATCTATTGGTTATAGAATCAGACACCATCAAACATATTCCAACACAAAACACTTCACAAATTAGCCTACTCCAATATAGTGAAGTGAAATAGTTCTAAACCCAGCGATATATATCTTTTTATGGAAAGTTCTAGAAATACATGAAAAATTAAAATTAAAAAATTACACTCTTGCTTGATATAATTTTACAAAGTGATTATCACATGAACACTTTATAATACCTAATAAAGCTTTACCATGTCTACAACGTTAAAAATTTTCAACGGGGGTGCAATTACGGCACCCTTGATGGCATGGTGTTCGCATGCCACTTTGAATTGTACCATTTATTTATTGAGGAAATTGTAAAAAATGTCACTTTTGAAAATGTCATATGCAAAACTAGACCATTTTTAAAACATGTGCAAATATGTCACTTTTCCTTTTTTTCTGACAAATTTGCCCCCGAAGCATTGATTTAGTATTTTTTTAAATAAGAGGAAATTACAAAAACTGATCACTTCTACTATGTCAAGTTTTAAAATGTCTACTTTTTACACATACGCAAGCAATTGATCCCAAACAAAAACTCTAATAATAATAATTTTAGACGCCCCAGGTCTTTGATCTCTTTATCTTAGCACCAATCTAGGAAATTAAACTCATCAAAATATTCCTTGACATCTACTAAACAATGACCAAATTGCCCACGAACGTAGAATTTTATCATTGAAGAAATTCCAAATCAAGACTTGCATCACAGGTTCATCGTCAGATCTTAATGAACGGACAGGAATTCAACGTTATTGCAGAACGAAAAGTTGCTCAGAATGCCGAGACGAGGCCAGCCGCACTACTCTACCACCGAAATTCTCCAGCGCGTGGCCTATACACGTAGACGGCAGTGTCTCAACTGTCGAGAAACGAAATTGTCTAGATTTATAGTATCTAATTGTCAAGATCTAACTGTCAAGATCTACAGCTTAACTATATAGATATGTAGATAACTGTCGAGAATTATCGCGATAAAATGTCAGGATATACAGATAAATTATATAGACTTTTTTTACCAAACTGTATAGAATTACAACGACTATCTATATAGAAACACAGATAAACTGTCGAGAACTGCCGGTTATTACCCATCATGAATTGGAAATTTCTTTTGGCTAAATACATGTACTAATTTAGCCCAATTATCGTTGAAGGGCTTACATGTAATTTTACACTAAAAAAATGACATTTTTAAACTAGTTTTCAAAAAGTGGCATTTTTGAATTTTGGTTTTTATTTTTTTCCATTTTAGAAATTATCCCTTATTTATTTTGGGGTGGGGGCAAGGGGCATTTGGAACTTAAAACCAACGAAGGGACCGCCCCCAACCCTAACCATACCCCATGCCCCCCTTTGCTTTCAAAGGGGCAGCGTTCTTGCAGCCAAATGTGAAAATTTCTAAGAAGAGGGAGAATACCACTACACTTGCCCCATGGTTCCCCGTGGCTCGTCTGATTCCCCCCAATCAGGGGTGGCACATAGGGGGTGCTCTCCTTAAGGGGAGAGTACCCTTCTCTATAAAAGCCCTCAGGGAGAGTACCCCTCTCCATAGAAATCCTCGCCAAATGCCGATGAATGCTGCCATTTGCACAGTTGGTTTGGGGCCCAAAGGGCACTCCGCCCCCTTTCTCCGTCAATTTTTGGCAACAAAGGTGGGTTGGGGTGGTCTCCTCTCTCTCTCTGGAAGGTAAACCTTAAATTTCATTACTCAAAGCATTCATTACATCATTATATGAGAAGCATTATATGAGAATGCTTCCAGTGATTAGGTAAGTGCATGTTGCAAAGTACTTAGAGATTGATAATTAAAAGGTCTTCTAACTATTTCATGTGCAACTCTATTCGCTTGTTTACGAACATATTGAACAATAGGATTGTGATATTGTTCGAGAAGTTTATGACAGTCTTAGATAATCATGTCAAACTTAGATGCATCCTCACTGTTGGAATTGATCACATCAACTATTACTTTCTGATCCATCTCAAATATGATGTTTTGAGACGTTTAGTTGAACAACCATATTAGTGCTTTCCCTCAACCCATTGCCCCAGCTTCTTTGGCCGAGAACCCTCGGGGTAGTCCTTTTTCAGATTTTAATTTTTTGATTTTTTAATAAAATAAATGACACAGATTCCAGGTGATGTGCCGTCAAAAAGTGCTATCACGACATCCTCCACACTCCACATATACCTAAAAATTTTTATTTATAATATTACTTATTCATGTCATATTTTGTATCGACTTAAAATTTTCTCTAGGAAAAGTTCATATGTTAATCGCTATAATAATTTTTGTTTGGATTAATTACACCTAACGTCCACAATCTTTCAAATAATTATAGATCACGTTCCTAACATTTAATTTTCCTTCTGTGAGTCCCCAACCTTTAGTTAAATCCTTTTTTTTTTTTGTTTCTATTGACGGAAAATATGGAATTCATCTATTAATGGTGAGGATATTCCTGATAAAATATAAAAGACAAACATTTTAACGTATTTTGATTTTAAAAAATAAAAACAAAAATAAAAAAGAAAATGAGGGGAAGGGAACACGCCCACTGACCAAGCACCCTCTTAGCTGCCAGAAATGGTTGCCATTTCAACCATTTTCGGCAGCCAACAAGGGGTCGGAAATGGTTTCCGGCAGCCTCTTTAGGTGGGGGAGGGAGGCAAGCCCCCACCCATTTTTTATAATTTTTTAAACTAAAATATATTAATATATTTATTTTTTATATTTTACTAGAATGCCCTTGTCATTAATGGCTGAATTCCACTTTTTCTATCAACAGAGATTAAAAAAGAATTTCACTAAAAGTTAGAGACGTATAAAAAGAAAATTAAAGATTAGAGACGTGATCTATAATTACTTCAAAGGTTAAAAACATGAAATGTAATTAACCCTACTTGTTTTGTTGCATCTTCGAAGTTTCCCCAAATTCTATTATAGTTCACTGGGCCCTGTTTTTAAATTATTGTCTAGCACGGTAATTGATGGTAGTAAGTAGATTACTTGAAGCTGATGGGACATCATGAATCATGTGTGATTTGCATTGTTGGTGCTTGTGGGATTCATTACAATTGAGCGTCCAATATTTTATTTATTATTATTAAGGAAACAGTGCCACACATCCTCCATTAAAGATCATGTTTGTCTTGTTTACAAAGAAAAAACAAAGTGTTCGGTGACTTAATATAATCTGTTATACAATATCATTTTATTGATTTTATTTTTTTAAAAAAGTCAAAAAATAAAAGTTAAGTCGCAATTGTTTACTTTTTACAAAAAACAACTAATAAAATGATGTCACGTAATATATTATAATTCAACAAATAATTTAAATTCTAACCAAACACTTATTTTGTATGAGAATCTCCTGACCTTTTAAAAGAGTCCTTCCAAATGCATCTTTGATTTATTATATTCATATATAACTTACTCGTTCTTTACTGGAGATGAAAACTTTTTAAATATGAAGTTTTAAATAAAAATGACAATGTTCTATTTTGATATCCCACCAAAGAGCTTTTTCCATAGCTCTTAATTTCCTCGTCAAGTTATTTTTAAATAAAAAATATTTATTTTATTAATTTATTTTTTCTAACTTCATCACGTGTCATTTGTTTAACATTATATTGAGATGAAAATGAGCCACAAGATTCATCATGTTAACATGTTTCACCTACCCACCTACAAGAATTATAGAAAATGCACCCCAAAAAAGTCGTAATTTCTCATTTCTCCAACATGTCTTGGTCAACAGGGGCTTTGTGTGATTTATGATTTTGACACAAGTTTCTTTTTCCAAAGTTCTTGTTCATGCATCTTATCAAAATATACCATTCTTTCCTAAAAAGTTATATATATATACACACACACTATTCGGTTAAGGTATTCTACCTAACGTCTTACTTAAGTAATTGCACAAGGAAACACACTAATTATTGATTACCTTTATGACATGTTTAACATATAGTACAATACGATTTTCTAGAGCAAAAAGAGAAAATCTTACTAGGTTCTACAGTCTTATAAAAATAAAACTACTCTAAATTGCTATTCGTCTAACTTCCAAAGATTTGGGAAAAGACAAAAGTTCGAAGGATTACTGCAAAAACTTACCAACTCAAGTTGTTGAGATCTTGTGGTTGATGAAACCAAGACATTAGGTACCTACCACTTCACCACATTAACACGTGTTTCTCATTTTAGATCCCGTTGACAGCCCACTTGTTCTCCAATTCATCGGGCTGAGTCGCGGTGGGAGATAATTTCCTTAGAGCTTCTTGACCAACTCGTCAATCACAAAATAGCACACTACGATTATCTAGTTCAATGTTTTCCGACTTCAAAGGTTGAGCCACGTGGGTCTAGATCATGCGATTCAATTTTAACATTTCTATACCGACTATGGTAGGATCGTTTGATATGTGAAATAGAAATTGGTGCGTGACGATCTATTCAACATCTCGTTGAAAGTATCACAAAGGCCTTCATGTATGCACAAGAAAATCCTCAACATCAAGTTCTAAGTATATAACTATAGAACAATTTCGTGTATTGAGAGATTTACAAAATAACCCTTCGGCAAATCCTTCGATTAACAACCAGTCTGTCGAAGCAGGGGCACGTGGCTAAAATCCTAGGCTTCAAAATTTGAACTTGACTTGTTGAACACTTAAAATTTTTTGAATCTTCGAAGAACTTGAATTTGTGGATTTGAATTTGATTTGCTTAGGAGAAAGATTCAATCTTCAAAGCTTTTATTAGTTGCTTTGATTTGTAGAAGACTTCAACGCCGCAATTTGACAATTGAGATTCAACTCCGGGATTTGACAATTGAGAAGCTTTTCTTAGTTGCTTCGATTTGTAAAAGATTTCAACTCTGAGATTTTGCTTGACTTGATTTAATCGCAAATGGCTTTTTTGTTCTGACAGCGTTGATTTGATTTTGGAAGAGTTTCAGCATCTCTAGGTATTTAAGGTCTTTGTGCACATATGAGATTTTCATTAAATTAAAGGCCCTATTTACATGAAAAACCTAGGGTTTCAATAAAATATATGATGGGTGGTGGGCTGAATTTTGCTTCTAAGATGGGCCTTTGAAAGTAAAATGGGTATCCTACTAGTTAATGAGCTTCTAACTTAAACAAAACTTGTTAGTTTAAAATGTTTAAGTGAGCTGATTTATTTTGTACTAGCCCAATTTATAAAATAAACAGGTAAAAATTTTAATGTCTACAATAACTTCTCAAGGCCTACCAATGGAAACTTGCTCAATGTGACTGTGTTAATAAACAGTCCAAAATAGAACGAGCTCACTGTCCTGAATATCCGAGACAACTGGTCAAGCATTAGTCTAATAATTCAACCAATGTTTTGACAAACATTTACCGTGAGAAAACAAAAATGGACTTTGCATACATCAAGAAAGGACAGATGCACACAAGCAATAGTAATCTTTCAACATACATGTTGCAAACATTATACTACCTCCGTCCTATTTTTTTCATATAGATAAAGAAAAATTTATTTAATAGTATTAGAAAAGTAAATTTTAACATTATTTCCTTATTATATATTTTTATTTATTAATTATTCAACTTTAATAATTCTATTTTTTTGATAACTATCTATATTAAATAAGGGACATATAAAAGAACTAATATTTCAAATACTTTTTAGATATGAAACTCAACCGTATTTTAAAACGGATGAAAAAAATATTAGACTATCTTTTTAAGATAAGGATAGTATTATGGTTTTGGTTTCAACCCAAATTAAGCCTACCATCATATCAACATAGTCAAATAGCCTCCTACTTTCATATTGGGTTAATTGGCACTAAACATCCCTACATTTTATATGTATTGTGCAAAACATCTCTACCTATCAATTTTTTGCATTGGTCACCCTCAACACAATCTTTCCTTGCACAAAAAGTCCTTATCGTCAAATTTTACAGTTAATTAATGGTTGGACACCTAAAAATACAAAACTAAAGGATATTTCGGCCTATAAAAAAGAGACCCCAATATTAGACTTCAAGCATAAAGTATTGAGTATTTTTTTATCTCCATGAAAATGACTAAATGGTTAATATAATTTGATACACACCCTAAATTGCTCAAAAATGAAAATTCCTAATTTCTAATTGTCAAGTTGATAAAAAAACTATAGACTATTTGATTTTTCAATTAAATTGAAAAGAAATTAATAACAATAACAAAATTAATACAATAGATAATGTTAGATAACCAAAATGTCCTTTAAATTTTGTCTCTTTAAATTTTCAACTGTTACTTAACTCTAAAACTTGGCGATAAAGACCTTCTGCGCAAGGAAAGATTGTGTTGAGGGTCAGTAACACCAAAAATTGATAAGTAGAGATCACTTGCACAATAGACGTAAAAAATATGGATGTTTTATGCCAATTGGCCTTCATCTTGAGAAAACAATGGTATTGCCAAGATTCATGTAGTTTGACAACATCGAAGTGAGATTTTAACACTCCTAATTAAGGGTGAAAATTTTCCAACACAAGCAAATGGTACATTATAGCGTCATTTGTTAACCTACTTCTAAGCGGATCAATCAAAAATAATTAACGATCCGTTAGTGGGTTTCAATGATTGGGCTCACAAAGCTCACATCATCATCAGCGGGTGCTACAATATGTTTGGATTCAAAATTCGATTCTTCTCCTATATAATTCATTTGTTGTGGTTAGAAAATAAAAAATAAAAAAATAAACGTGTGTAGTCACAGTATTTTACTACAGCGTTATATCTAACATGCAATCTTCCTTTTGACAAGTCTGCATAAAAAGAAGGATAACGAAAAACACCGATCTGAAGCAAATACCAAACAACAAGACTGCAGGGAATTTGCTAAATTTGAATGCAAGTGCAAAACAAATTTGACTTTTTTCCTTGTTCATCGAAGCACCGGCTTCACATGCTCAGAAAATAATGAATCTAAAATTAGATTTAGATGTCACAAGGAAAATTATAAAAAACCCAGCGAAATCTAAAAGCTTCAAAAATTTCTTCAACAAATGAACACAAAAAGTACGTATACATTTAGGTTCTCTAGATTTCCGTGTCAAAAAGACGGACGGTCAGATTAGAAACCATGCTGCGAGCAAAAGGTATGTAACTTAAACTGTACCTGAAACGGTCAAAGGATTATGTTAGTGCTACAGAATCTAAAATGTTAATCAAATTCAAATTACAGCTATTGGTTAACATATAATTGCAGAACTCCACTGTACAACCAAAACTAGCACGAGATCAATTAAAGGCAATAGAAAGATACTGGGTCCAATCGCATCATCAACACTTTAAACAGTTAACAAGTTCACACGCCTTGAAGTTGCTGGTGAACTCAAAGTTGGCAAATCAAAGACTTCTAAGATAGTTGCAACAAATGCCACTATCATTTTTGGCAAAGTCTTAATTACTAGAAGGGACTCCAGAGTTTGATTCATATCTCATTGTCGGACATGCATTGGGATGTGAACCGATCAAGATATAACTGATGATATCCTAATGCCAGATATCTATCTCTTCCCCTCTCATGTACTGAAGATATATTTTCTTAATGATTAAAAATAGCACCATAAAAATTTTCAATGAATGCCACTATTCAGACAAATGTCTTCTTCGAACTAAAAATAGCCAGAAACTAAGTGCAGGAATAACTTGACTGCTAGCATTACACTTAAGGTTGCTCATGCTATGTTCCTATGCCAACCCTACCCTCTCCCTCCACCAGACAAAAAATGAATAAATAAGTAAACAAATATACAAATATATAAATAACCTCAAACTCAAATTCATTTTCTGAGGAAAGCTTGAATGAAGATATCAGTTGGAGTTAAACTTGATCAAAATGGACATTTGGCCAAGCTTAAAGCCTTGAGCACACTATAAGATACTTTCCATTCATACATAACTTAGGGCCTGATTTCTTTGTACTTCACTTTTGAATTGTTATTCCATTTTCATTGTTGTGTTCCTGATGTTATTTAATTATTTTTTTTTTAAAAGAGGAATTTGATTTCCTTGTTTTGGGTTCTCTTAATTTTTCATACTGAAAACATTCAAAACAACAAAATATCTTTTTGAGTCTTCTTTAAAAAATTTTCCTTATTTTCAATAATATGTTCTCAAAAATATAAAAGTAAACAAATTTTCAGTGTTTTGAAAAACTGAAAAGTAAAACAGCTTGAAAACAGCAAAGACACTATTGCCTTGTTTTGGGTTCTCTTAATTTTTCATACTGAAAACATTCAAAACAACAAAATATCTACCATTTCAAAACCTTTATAAAATGAGTGGAAATGACTAATGACTGATGGGGGAGTGTTTAATACTTGTAGAACCTGATTTGACCAAATTCAATCTTGAAATAGAAATTGGAAAATCAGAAACTAACATGGGCCTAGTTAGTTGCTTATTAGTGAACCATTTCAGCCAAATCACAATAATAACCTCAAGTCTTATATTTGGATTCACGAATTGCAAGAGCAATTTGGTAATGGTAGATCCCAAATATTTCCAAGTCTATTTATATTTCTTTCACTCAAAAGAAAAATTGACTGTGATTATATTGAACCTAAGTCAATCCTATCATTCACGTTAACAAGGAAAGTGATCTTCAAGAAATTGAAAACATTCACGAAAAAAGCAAAACCACATCTTATGCTTTGAATATCATAGGAAAAAAATTATTGAAATAATGACATAGAAATTATTAGTAATAAACTCCAATGGACAGAAAATGAAAACATGCAAAATCTGAAGTAAAATGAAAAAACATTGCTGTGAGATATATTGAGAGGTTTGATCTGTAAAATTATTCCATGCGTGAGAGAAAGAAGGAAGCGAGAGGAAATGCAGATGCAATCTTGTTGGACAAATAATGTGGTGAAGTGGCACAAAGTCATCTAAAAAATATTAGGGCACCATTTTATTAAGCTGTATTAGTTTCTATCTCAATATAACAATAGGATGATTGGAGTGGCGGAGATTGCATAGAACATTTTCATTCCACATAAATATGTGGATAAATATTTTTTGACCAATTTGTATCTTGAAATCGGTATAGGAATATAATATGGGCTAAGTGTCCATGTTTCACTTCTGCAGTTCAAGTATCAAGATTTCATCTGAAACAACAGCAGCCATAAATTTTTGAAGGATGACATTGAAGGAAAATGCAAGAAAGACATAAAAATGAACCTACCAGATAAGGGCACAAATCTCACATATGATTGCAATTATTGTTAGAATCTTACTGTGAACCTGAAAACAAATCAAAGTGTTATAATTAAATAAATAGTAATTAAAAAAAATGCATGTTTTGGAGCAGCTTTTTTTTTTTTTTTTTTTTTTACTTTTACTTTTTTAAATTAAATTTAAAAAAAA
>CAVNYN010201317.1:30913-47415 GCA_963692815.1 Nyctanthes arbor-tristis
GTCCATCATTTTTTTTTTTTTTTTTTTTTTTTCCTTTTCCTTTTTTAAATTCAATTTCACTCTAAAAATCTGAAAGCAGGGTGCATAATGTTCTATGAAGAATACAACTTGGTAATAAAAGAAATATATTTACGACAAAGGGCAAATCCGACTATCCAAGCACAATAATGAAGATGGCAAAGCCAATAAGAGGCGAAAGAAAAGCAACTGAGTTGGTGTTCATTAATGAGTTATTCAAATGTTATTTCTCTTCATAATTTCCTGTAATATATATATATATATATTTTACAATGTAAACCTGAATCATTAATGGTCCCTTTTACGCTGGTGTTTTTGTTTTTGAAACAAAATTTGGTTATATTGATTTCATCCCAATATCTTGTGGTACCCATAAGTACTACTTGCTCTTCCACCACTCATTTCCACTCTTTTGATAAAGGGGCTTACTATTTCATAATACATAATGAGATACAAAAGACGGTCTATTTCAAGGAGTAAAGGCCGGCAAACAGCAGTAGCTAGCATCCCATGTAGCTCAGTTCATGAAATTCAAATGTAATAATAAAAGTAGGTGAAAGTTCAATTTTTGTCTTTCACAGGCCTTTTACATTTCTAGCATATTTCATTTTGTAAATTCCCATTAGATGACTTAAAATTGCAAATTCTTCATCTCGCTAGTCTCGGCCATGCAGCCATGTATTATTATGCTAACGAGAAGAAGCACCTTTTTTCTATATTTCAATTAATGTCATGCACTTACCAAAAGAGCACAAATGAGAGCTAACACAACACACCCAGCATATATTGCTGTAGCATAGACACGAACAGGATCAAGCATCATTCTTAGCTGTTGCTGTGGTCCAACAAGGAAGGCAGTGCTGCCAACGGATCAAATTACAGAACCTCAAAAAACTGAACATTGTAAACAGTTACTTGCTTAAATTGAATGCAAATAAGCTAATGCAATGCTGTTTCCATGGATATTGTATTACCGGTCAGGATGCAAAGTGGAAAGCCATTTATTTCCGAGCTTGAAAACTCAAGTCACACGCACTTGTTGCTCGAGGCTACCATGGGTTAGAGTATATGGAGGCCATAAACATTATTCCCCCACTCAGAGCATCTTTGGTGTTTGCAATCTGGACAAGTCTTGGACAATACAGCAAATAATTGATCTTTTTCCCCTTTATTTTCCTTGATATTGTCCAATACTTTTTAGCTCATCTTACCAAACCAACCATTAATGGTGTACGTATTTTATTGATCAAACTAACTACTAGATTGCACGATAAAGTGACATATCTTAGCCAATTTATATCACGCCATACCTTCCAATAGCCAGCACATTGCCAAAGGTAAACAGGAGAGCAAATTTGATGGGTTTGACAAAAAGAATCAGTGACTGTAAAAGAGCAAAGAAGATAAAACGTTAGTTAATAATTTTACAGAATGCATCTCCATTGACCTCTAGTTATTACTGAGTGCACATTTTTATATTCCGATTCTGTGACATTGCCTCATGTTTTTCGAGATCTCATAAATCGAAGTTTGCTAAAGTACAGAAGTAACAAGGGGTTTCGACAAACAGAGGCAAAAAACATGCAAATGTTTACCCAAAAATAAAGCTTATTTCCAGAAATGTTTAGACAACTTATTTTTATCTTACTCCTATGTAGAATGAGATAATTGTTTTGAAAGTATTTTTTTTTTTACCTTACTGTGCAAATAAGTAATTTACTTATTTCTAACTTTGATCAGGAAGATAAATGTTTTACTTATGTAAACTTTTAAGCTTAGCCAAACTGTGCTCTAAAAATTGTATATTTCTGGGAATTTCAACTATGCTAGTATTGATAACTGGAACAATCCGGTTCAAGCTTTCACCACATTGCCCAGTGAATAACAAAATCAATTGGCAAGAAACTAAAAATTCAAAGAGTAATGCTAGCTAGCACCAGTGGTGCTTAGCACCATACCAATGTGTCATTAAATGATAAGTTAAATTAAGTAGGTCATTTATTTATTCATTTAATTTCACTTATCACGTCACCTGCACTGAGCACCCTGGTGCTACATAGCATTATTCAAATTGAAAATGTAGGATTCACATACCAAGAACATACAAATAAGCCCAGCTGCTAAACAAGCTGCAAATCCATACAATCTCTGCTCATACAAACCAGGAGAAAAAAACCCAGAAAAGTACATAATCAGCTATGGTTTTAAACAAAACAAAGAATTGGCTCTTCACACTAAATCTTTGATCGGACCACGATGTACTTATGTACCTGTAAAGGGGAAATAGAACAGATGCCTTCAGTATCATCTAACAAGTTTTCTTCTGGCGGCTCCTCATATTCACTTGAAGCCGATCGATTCAACAACTTCCACATTCTTGAGATTCAACTTTTCTCTCAAAAATTGTTTCACTATGGCCCGATCAACTCTCCATGGCTTCTTGGAGGGCCAAAATTCGCACGCTAGTTCAATTTTAGGGAACTCTAACTCAATATCTTCTTCCCTTTTTTTCTGCTGGGAGAAAAATGGACTAGTTCATTTTAAATTCAAGGTCATTGTACTATTACTCAAACATCAATTCTAATCACTACACTTAGGGTCTGTTTTGTATAGCTTATAATTGAATTGTGTTATAATATATTAGTACAACACTCGTGCATTATATGAGTAGAAACAAATGGTAAAAATATATCTATTTGATAGTTGCATAATAAATAAATATTTCTATCTTTATAAAAAATTTAAAAAAATAAGTATAAATTAATTGAATCGATAGAACCAATGATCAAATATTCAAAAGAGAAAATTTAAGCAAATCAACCCATAGTTATAATATGTAAGTTACGCATTTGACTTTCCACGATTAAATATATGTATCCATTTTTACAACCACAAACACTCACACTTTCACGGTTCTTGTAGCACTCTACAATTACTATCAGTAAGGCTTAAAAATAAATCCGTCATCTTCCATTAAGGGCCAATAATCATTCATTAAGAGCCAATTAATGGCTCATTTCGCATCGATTATAATCAATTTGTTTATAATACATTTTGAATTTTAAATTTTTTGTGACACTTGTCATTTTGTCCTATTGACACCTCATACATCCATCACATTAAATAATAATTTTTCATTTTTCAATAAAACTTAACCAATCAAATTAAGATAAATGTCTCAAAAATTCAAATTTCAAAATATATTATAAATCAATCCAATTATAAACGATATCAAACAGACCCTAAATATTATCTCTCTGCTTAAATCAAATTTTATCAATCAAAAATATAAATATCTACATATTGTAGTTTACAAACAAAAAATATTGCATCAAAATTCATCAACTGTATAAAAAATTATGAGCACTCATTAATATGTAGATGAAATAAGTATGCCATTTAAATTATGTCAAACTTCATAATCAAAACTCACATAGAAAATTTTATAGTTAATATGATTGCATCAAACCTTAGTAAAAGACATACAATAGTCACAAAAGAAATTAAGAAGGGAAAGTTACAAATGAATATGGAATAAAAAAAGTTAATAAGAAACTTGCCATAAATCAAAATTTTACCACAGAAAAGACTTACCGCGATAGTAACCGCGAGCAAATGGGTGGGAAAAAAATGGAGGTAGTTAAGTGATTTTATATATTAATAGATTTTGATATTTGAATTTTTGTGACATGTGACTTAATTTAATTGGTTAAATTTTGTTAAAAAGTGAAAAATTATGATTTGATGTGATTGAATTATAATACATTTCTGTTCTGACACGAACCAAACGAACCCTTCATTTACATTGAATACTTGTGTTTGGCTAAAATTTGAATTATTTATAGGATTATGATCTACTACATAACATCATTTTATTAGTTGTTTTTTGAAAAAATAAACAATTACGGCTTGAGTTTTACTTTTTGACATTTTGAAAAAAATAAAAACAATGAAATGATGCACTATGGTAAGTTATAATGTGCATGAGTTGCCAAACACTGTCTCATGATAGCGCTATTTTTTTCTAGACAAACATAGACGCGTTCTTGATGTCAATTTTTCTCATCTTATAGACATTCAAATGAATATTTTCATTTTTATTCCCATTTGATGTTAAAACATGCAATACAAAAGTGTTAATTTCATGCTACTAAAAAACTTTAAACTTGTTTCGAAATTTCACACAATTTTGCAAATTATATGAGTATTTACATAATTTTTCTTTTAATCTTTTAAAACTAGATACCAAAAGATCCTTAGTCAAATATGAATGGAATAGGTTGGTTGAACAAAATATTTTGCAAAGTCTAATAAGAAGTTGGAATTTAGTCAAACGACATGCAAATGTTTAGTAAACATAATTCGTTTGTTAGTTGTACTTGTATAAATAAATGATATCTACAATAAAGCGATATTTGTTATAAATGAGAAGGGATAATATAGAAAAGTAGACCGGAAAATAAAGAGAAAACTCAATAATTGTGTATAATAATATAGAAAAGTAGACTGAAAAGTAGAGAGAAAACTCAAGAATTCTGTGTATCATTATGAAATCCAAGACCCCCTATTTATAGGTACAAGTCTAGGGTTTTAAAAGTACATTAGTCATTCACAGTATAATTAAATAATTTAGAACACTGCCCCTTAAATGACTAATCTATATAATAATCACCTCATTAAAAACCTTGTTTGGAGAAAAACACAACAGGAGAAAAAAACTATCAAACTAAGAGAAAAAGAGTACAATTGATTCTAAATAAATTTAGAGTGTCCAAAATGTTATATCATTAAAACCTTGTCAGAAAAATCTAATGGGATAAAAACTGGTCGAAGGAAAAACAGTACAGCTGCTTTCCCTGAATTAAATCAATAATAATGGTTCTCTTGTATTGAATCATTTCGTCAGATCTTCAATACTCTTCAAGACCTAGCATTTAAAGAAAACCCTGTAGGAAAAAATCTAAGTGAAAAAAATACATTATTCTTTGATACGATGTTAAAATTTTGTCGTTAAAAACCTTGCTAGGAAAATTTAGTGGGATAAAACCCCAGTCAAGGAAAAAATACAATGCATATCTTCCTTATCTATATTGGCAATTTGTACAAGAACTTTCAGTTTTTTATATGCTTCATGCATATCAAATTCTTCGGAGATTATACTATATTTATGATATTTTCATAAATTGCCAATTAAGCACAACATCATATTTCAATTGTACCACCACATATTTAATGATACTTCTAGATAAGTACCTATTGATATCTTATTGACATGATATATATTTTCAAATGACTAGACTGTTGGTCTTAGCATATAGTAATCTACTGGATTGCACCTTTTTATTTTGGCCAATATTCTATGTCATTAAAATTTTTGATAAAAAATTAATTCTTCATCCTCGCAATCATTGAACTCATTAATATTTATTTATCGTCGACAACTATTCTTATCGATTCAATTTGATTCTAGTGTAAACATAATACTTTGAGATCTCTTTTTATTTTACTAATTTCAGGTACCTGAACCTCTTCAAGGGTTTTATGATTATTTATGTATGTACAATGTTCTAGATTATTATGCCTCAATATGACCATTATATAAAACATTTACTCTGTATATTCTTATAGAGTATTATGCCTCAATATGACCATCATATAAAATATTTATTTTGGAATCAATGACACCATATTTCATGTATGCTATTAATGTTCAAATCCTCTTATGAGATTTTATATTAATTTAAGTTAGAGCCTTTAATTTGGTATATACTATTGGTAACGATACAATCAGTAATCTAAAATGCAAGCTACCTTGCAAACTTCATATTTGTATTATATTATGCGAGAATTACAAATGCGCATTTTATATATTTATTACCAACTATCAATTCCTACCCTTAATACGGAGAAGACTTAGTGAATAAAGCAACAATCGGTAAATCATGTCGTAACCGATCATCTATCAGGGATGAAAAATAAGTGTTATATAAAGGTTTCAAACCTAAACATGTATTCTCAGCATTTAAAAATACACATCTCAATTATGTGGTGGTGTAATTATATATAAATCGCATTTATAACCTTTAGTAAGTGGAGGCTTCTGATTGTAAGCTAACTATAAAATGAGGTATCATATAAATTTTATATTTGGCAAATTTATTAAAAATATCCTTGCTACCTATGAAATGTTGATTTCACTCAACCACAACTAATTGTTCTCATTAAATAGTATAGCAAATAACTTGAGGTATTCACCAATCAAATTTGCTAAACCATAGGCATTGAAATATCCCAAATAACATATGGAAAATTAATGATCTCGGGATATGACTCACCAACTAGTTTTGGGCAAACAATCTCGAAAACCTCATGTACGAGATGTAAGGTACATGCGACCTCTAGTGGATCTAAATATTCATATCATATATTCTAGAGGTCTACACGAAGAGTGAGTGGGCCTACAAAATTCACTCAAGAATTTATTGCAAAACATTTGGAATCATGTTCCAAAATTAGTTAGTGATGATTTTATAATCAGTTGGTCTTGAGAACAAGCAATACATAAGTTTTAAAGAATATTCAAGTTCTTCAAATTATTCTCAATATTAAACTGGGATGTCTAACCAGTTATGTTAAATAAAATATTCTTAAAATTGGATTTTTTGTTCAATATATAACAAATAAATGTGTACCAATACAATATAGTACAAATTAAGATAATTAATATAAATTAACTATTTTGAAGTTTTCAAATAATAATTAAATTTCTGGGTCTATATATTTAATACAATCGAAGAGATTGTCTATAAATTTTTAACGTAAAATCTTTAGGATTTGTCGAGATTTGTACTACAAGTACAATAAAATATTTTTTTACATGATATATTCATGAAATCTTCAGGATTTCAAATATAAAATTTGTGAATATCAAATTAATTGATATATCTCAAGACTCTTTTAGTATTATTATTTCAATATATATTCTTCGAGAACATCTGATGTCAAGAGAAATTTCTAATTCTTTTGAAATTTATACATAATAATCTTTAAGATTAATGTGATAGAATATTACATCCCCATAAATATCAATATATTAATTATAACATATTGGGATAATCATGTGAAATTTTTAAAACTTTATCTAATAAACAACGCATCAATTACGATACGTGGATCTATTGGAATTTATCATATCATGACTAGAATATAATAAAGAATGATAAAAGTGAGACAAATTGTGACTTTCATATTTACATTTATCCATAATGGATTACCAAAATTATTTCAAGAGAGGAATTAATTAAGAGAAAATTCATAATCTCCTTTCTATTATAAATAAAATAATAGTATGACAAAGAATTGAATGCCAAAAATTCATTGTATTAAATTTTGGCTTTCCATCCATATATATACACATAAAAACTCGTGAATCAAATTAATATTTTGATTAAGTCATATACGTGACAAAAGTAAAAATATGATGAGTTTGACTTTTTACACCATAATAATAAAAATTTGGGGAAAATATTACCATTAAATTGATAAATTATGTCATTGTCAAATTCAGAATAATCTTAATATTAAATTAGTAAATTATTCAAATTGAAAACCATCTAACAATTAAAATTGTTAGAGGATTCCAGCTAATATGACACAAAAATTAATTATCCAAAGAAAACTACATAATAATAAAATTATTTGTACATGGTTTACATAATGAAAGAAAATAATTAACCACAACCATGCATGATGTGGTGTTTATATAACCATGGAAAAAGGATCAATGAAACCATTGATGATCTCGACAAAAAAGAGGAAAAAGAAGAAAATAAAATCATATCTAAAGAAGAGAAATAAAAGAAATCAATAGCTGTTCGTGCTGATAACATTTATAAATTAGAAAGAATAATATAGAAAAATAGGCGGAAAAATAGATAGAAAACTCAAAAATTGTGTGTATCATTATGAAATCCAAGACCCCTATTTATATATACAAATTTAGGGTTTTAGAGATACATTAGTTATTCACAATATAGTTAAATAATTTTCAACAATATGATTATTTTTTCTTCTAAAACAGTTTTGTATTATTCTATCTATTTTATTAAGTATATTTGTATTTTATATAATATGAGTACCATCATCAAACACTAATTTGAAAAAAAAAAAATATATATATATATATATAGTGAGCACATTAACACGTGCCTATTTAGTGATCAAAACTCACCAATACACCCATTGTCCCTGCAAGACCCATTGCGAGTAACATGTGTGTCATGAAGTTTTCAGATCAAGTTTTTGTTTGGTAACTAATTAAAACTGGCTTAGGTTTACTAGGAGTTATTTTCGAAAATTCTACTACGTGTTAAGGTTTTGTTGGTTAAATTTTATCAAAAAGTAAATGTTTTGTTGATTTTGATGGGTACAATTTTTGTAGGAATTTTCAAATGACGGCTCTTAAAATTTTTACAATGCATATTGCCACTAAAATACTGGCAAGTGTCACGTTAATGAAAAGGTAGTTTCTATTTTAGATATTTGACACTATATGACATTCAGAACTTTTGATATACAGACAAGTCTTATCTTATTTTACACATTAACCCGCATGTGGTTTCATGTTGGACGTGTAGCCTATGTGAGTATAAGGGAGATATTCAATAGGGTTAATTTCACAAAAGGTCTCCAATATTTGAGTTAAGAATTGGTTGGGTTATCAATCTTTTTTGGCTCTCCTGGGTCCTCATATTTCATAAATTCACATGGCAGGTCCATTTTGCCACTACTTTTTTTAAAAAATAACCGTTATACCCTTAACTTTTTAATTTTAAAAATAAAATATTTAAAAATAATAAAAAATTTTGAAAAAACCGTCCCTCTCTATCAAAAATTGCTACCAAAAATAGCAGTAAAATGTTGCCATTTTTGGCTCCCACAATGGGGATGAATCCCCCATTTGCTATCAGAAAAGGGCTCACCCCCCAAAAATGCTACTAGAAATGGCAGTAAACTGTTGTCGCTTTCGGCAGCAAAAATAAGGGGTGAATTCCCCCTCTACTGCTAGGCTGCGGTTTCCAGCTGCAGATGCGTAGATTCACCTCTCCTAAAAATACTGCCATAAATAAATGGCAGCATACCGCTGCCATTTATGGCAGTATTTTTGCTGCTGGAAACGACAACATTTTGCTGCCCCTATTTTTGCTACTGGAAATGGTAGTAGATTTAAGGGAGGTTAATCCCTCCCCTTTTACTGCCGGAAGATGCCTTTTTTCTGGCACCAAATGGGGGAATTCAACCCCCTCCCACCAAAATTTGATGCTACTGTTTCCGTCAACATTTTTTGGGAGGGTAGGGTGGGCGTGGGTTTTTTTTTTTAAATTTATTATTGTTTTTAAATATTTTATTTTAAAAATTAAATAACTAAGAGTATAACTGTCATTTTCTAAAATAATTAATGAAATAGTGGCAAAAAGGATCTATCGTGCAAATTTATAAAAAGTTAGAGACCGAGGAGAGCAGAAAAAAGGACAGAGACCTAACTGATTTTTAACTCAAAGGTTGGAGACCTTTTGTGGAATTATAATAATTGATTACAGGCCATGTAAAAATTTCCTTGGTTTCACAATGGAGGCTAAATTTACTAGCTCATTTGAACCTTTTTATTTGTAAAAATTTGGTGAATTTATAAAGAAGAGAGATGTAGAATGTATATTGAAAATGAAATAATGTTTGAAATATATGGTTGTAATTGAGCAGTTGTCAAATCAAATGTCAAATCAGTGATAGGTAAAATTATAAATTAAGAGAATAAAAGGAGAATAAAGAGGTTCAAACAAGCTCTAAATGAGACGAAATAACCCTATCGGGAAAACAAGTTTATGAATAACTTCCTAGAACTCTACACAAATTCAAATCGACCCTCCTTACTTCCCGAGTTAAAATATGACACCGTAGGCTCTGGGAATTTCCCTTTGGGGGATTTATTTAAAAGACCAAGCCAACTATAGTTTCCATTTAAAAGACCACCACTTCATACTTTTTGTCTAACTAACCAAACTGTGCCCACCAGGCCACAAAAATCAGCAATGGTCAAAGGTCAACGGAGGTCAATAGGTACGGTGTCTTGGAAATAGGCTTCAAGCACCTCACCTAACCCAACGGCCTAACGACCTGAGAACCCGGAGACCTGATTCAGCAACCAGGAGGTAGACATCTTCTCCAGCGTTCCTATAGCCCAGGGCGTCTGGGCGTCCCGGGGTGACCTGAGAAAGCACCGTAACCTATCGGGACAGCAGGCTGAGCAGCAGCATGGGAACCCACGTGGGAAATCTTATCACTTACGGCTGATAGGACACCACCATTAAATGCGAAACAATGGTCACCCGCTCTATGCATGACTTAAGCAACTATTAGTCAAAAGGTAAATGATTGATCCCAGCCGATATGACATTTATGTCATCACTGTGGGTCCAACATTAAATACGTATAATCATTATCCCCATACAAATAAGCAATGTACACTATAAATAGAGGCATGTATAAGTGAAAAAGGGTTCGACACCCAAACCGCACTATTTTTGTCTTCATATATTTATAGTCTTTCATTTATTTCAAAGATTACAAACATTCCTTATTTATTGCTCATACTGATTCGACTACAAGTTTCCTGTGAATATAAATCTCGTTTGTTGAGTCTAAAGCTAAATTTGGCATCAATAAATTGGCACCGTCTGTGGGAACTTACAGAAAAGCTGCGTAAATCAAACTTCCTGTGAAATCTAACCTCCGATAAAAGGAAATGACTAGAAGACGTTATGAGAGTCAAAAGACAAGAACTAGTGTTGCCGGACTGCCCCCCGGGTTTAGAAAAAACCAAGCCTCTGCCATTGTCGGCCCTTCACAACCGGCAGCTATAATAGAGATCGAAACCCTTCAACGATAGGTGGAAGCCCTCGCCGAAGAAGTTCGGCGTCTGCAACAAGATAACCCGCCCACTTCTCAACAATACACAATAGGATCCTCCTCTCGTGGCAACTCATCTTGGTGTGTTGAAAGCATCGTAAGGTCTCCAGCGGGGGCTAGCCCTTAAAGGGAACATGTTAGAAAAAGGCTAAGTTTCACTATGACCCAAAACTCCTGTCAACCAGCCTCCAACGCGAGAGCTGCACCACCTTCTGCAAGAAATACAGCCGGGAGCAGTGTGTTTACCATGCTAGGACCTGCCCTCAGCAAGGGCCTAAATGTCCAAGGTCGTAAGAACCCATGCGACTAAGCGAATGAAGACAAAAGAGAAGAAGTCCTACGCTAATGAACCCTGACAGTCATGCTTCCAGCTCCCATCCAGAGACGCTGCCAGGTCAACGACCAGCCTCTCAGCTGATCTACGAGCTGGACGAGCTGAGGAAGTGATTGAGAGACCTCGAGCAGAAACAGTCAAAAGGGAAAGTAGCAGATGACCTGTAGGAAAGGCCATCCCCTTTCGACCCGTTCATCCGTGAAGCTGCCATGTCGTCCAAAAGGAAGCTTCTTCAAATAGAGACCTATTGGGGAGAGTCAAACCCAATTGCGCACCTTTACAGATACGTGTCTTAGAAGGAGCTGCAGAACGCCACGGGAGCCATCATGTGTAAAGCCTTTGCACTTATTTTAGATGGAAACTCTCAGACTAGGTACAACAACTTAGCCTCGGGGTCTATGCCTTGTTGGGAACAGCTCTCCTCCGAGTTCGCGTCCCAATTCATAGGGTCTAAGGCCAGGGCCAACCCAACGAGATGTTGGGGATGATCAGGCAAGGGAAATTAGAACAAGTCAATAAACAAGTCATGACTATGGAAAAGGTGGCGAACGAATCGCTTCTAATCGCGGTCAAGTCGGGCCTATACAAAGACACCCGCTTCTGGTGGCCCATGCACGAAGATCCCCCGAGCACCTATAAGAAGCTCCAAAGATGGGCTGAGAAGTACATCAGCGTCAGGAAGCCATTGAAGGAACTTCGCAGGTAGAGAAAACACCAAATGATGAAAGGAAGAACCACAAGGCAAAAAAGGACCTGCGACGAAGCGAGAAATCATCCAGCTCGTTCAAGCCTTTCACTAAGCTCAATGCCTCAGTTGAACACATCTTCAATATCTTGCAAAATAATTCAATTTTACCCAAGGCAAGGCCCTTGAGGAAGCCACTGAAGGAAGCCGACCAATCTAGATACTATAAGTATCATCGAAGTGTGGGTCACAACATAGACGAATACAGACATCTCAAAGAAGAAATTGAGAAGCTAATCAAATAGGGATATCTGAGCGAATATGTGGCCAATCACCAAGGACAAGACTGACAAGCTTGTCCCCGTGCGGACCTCAACGCCCAACTCCCAGAGAACCAACCTCCAACTAAAATCCGCATACTTATCGGCGGAAACAACGGCATGGAGGGTTCCAAGAGACAGAGACGAGGTCTCGTGAGAGAAGCCCAGAATTGTTACCATTTGCTCACTGCACAACCCCTCGCCTCTTGAACCAGCTCGTTCTCTTTCTACAACGAAGATGCTTGCGGCGTGTTATACCCTTACAGAGACGCTCTGGTCGTCACTATGCCGGTCTTAGGCGTTAAAATCCATAAGACCTTGGTGGATAACGGCAGCACCGTGAACATCATTTATTAGAGGACTTTCCAGTAAATGAAAATAGACCCAAAGAGCTTAAGGCCATACGGTACCAGACTCCAAGGTTTTACTGGAGACTATGTAGAAGCAAAGGGCCATACCATACTCCTTGATGAACTGGGAGATAAGCCCTGCAAAAAGAGAATAATGACATATTTCATTATAGTAGACATGCCTTCAAACCATAACGCCATTCTGGGTCGCTGATTCTGTACGAGCTCAAGGCCGCGACCTCTATTTACTACTATGTCATGAGATTCCCAACCTGTTACAGAACGGCTATAGTGCGTAGTGACCAGTGGGCATCAAGGGAATGCAACCTCGATTACGCGGAAGAAACAACCACCTTGACAGAGGTTCGCACAATCACTTAGAATCAACAGGCTAAAGAATCAGCTACTCTTGAACTCCACATCTAAGTGTCAGTATGTGAGGCTTATGAGCAAGGCCGGACTAACTTTTTCGTCCAGCCCTTAAAGGGGAGCATTCCCTCTACCTAGTTGTGGAGGTCAGCTCAAGAACAAAAAGTAGAGGGGTGAAAGCTGGGTATCAATTCTACATTTTGCACTTTTCAAATCTTTCATATACCGCTGTCAGGTCATGGCTAAAAAAGGAATACGCTCATATGCTTCAGCCATAATTTTGTGACCCAATAGTTAATTTGATGAATGTTTATTCTGATGTAACATCCCCCTCTTAACGCAAATGCAAGGCAGAATCCGCCGTACTCAAATATACAGGTCCGCGTTCTAAGTTAGAACAAGCTTCTAACTAGCGACCTTACACTTAAACATGACTAGAACAAGCTTTTAGTCTACACTTAGGTCAAGAGTTCGGGCTCAATGACTAGAACAAGCTTTTAGTCCGCGCTCAAGTATACAGGTCCATGCTCTAAGTTAGAATAAGCTTCTAACTAGCGACCTCACACTTGACCACGACTAAAACACACTTTTAGTCAGAGCTATATAATTGGTTCCATGTCCAGGGTCCAAACCAGCTACCGGCTCGGTGACCCAACATTCAAGGGCAAACTCACGGAGCTTATAGTTCAAGGGATCAAAGCTTGGCCCGGCTGGACGTGTCCGAGGAAACCTTCGATTGACAGTTACAGATTACGTGGGACCTGCACAGAATTCTCGTAAATCATCTTTATACTTGAGACAAGATATAATTAAGTTCTGGAACGAGTGGGCCTAAGCAGAGAAGAGTTTTCCACTTAGTAAGAATGATGTTACTGTATATTGTTTTGACAAATATACGAGCAAGCTCACATTTGAAGAAATAATTCTCAGTATATTTATCAGAGATTACAAAAGGAGAAAAGAAAAGCTGGAGTACAAGAGATTCCTAGGTTTGACCTTTGGAGGACGAGGCTACGTTCCCCCTAGTAGGAACGGCAAACTCAACCTTTGCGGTGGAATTAGCATCTTCGGCGCGCTCTCTATTTGTTGCTTCTCTTTCAGGTCCGGTAGCTCAGCGGGGGCAGAAGCCTCTGATATGATTTTCCTCATCTTCGTCATTAGAGCTCACATAGCCATACTCTTCTTTCAGCTTGGCGACCTGCTCCTTGAGGAAACTTAGATCGCACTCTGGACGCTCCCTCATAACTTTGCCCAAGATCTCACTTGCTGTCTTGTAATAAAGACCGGCGTTAGCACTATTGAACTCCTCAGAGGCCTTGTATTTAGCCATCGCCTCCTAGTATGTGGCGAGCTCGCTAGTAGCTGCCTTTCTTTCAGCCTCTCTTAAGACATGCTCATGGTTTGACATTTCTGTCACAAGCTGGGTCGCCAGATCCTTAAATTTCTTCTTCCAAGCCTCAAGCTCAGTATGCCAATCGGCCAACTCCCCCTGTCTACGTGCAGCTCCTGCTCTTTCTCCTTGAGAGCCAAATCTGCCTCCTGCTTTGCCTTGTTGGCCTCGGTCGCCTGGCCGAAGAGTTTACTGTTCTCCCTAAAGAAGCTCCCCACCCGGGCTATGGCATGTTTATCCAAAATAGCTGATCGGGCTCGCATCACTACACTCACATGTAGGAGCTCAGCCATCGTCAAAGTGGCCGTAAAGCCTTCCCATTTCCTGGACCAGCCCTGTGCCATACCACTCATGGCATCTATAACGGGCCCTGGTATTCCTGGGACGCTGGCAGAAAAGGGTTTTCTGGCCAAGTTAAACTTGAGCAGCGCCTTCGATTTTTTGCTATTAATCTCTCAGTCTCAGCTCGTCTAGCTTGGTCCACCGGAAGGTAAAGATCTTCATCCATGGTGTCGAGGGGCCTTTTAGTATGTCGCTCATCGCGAGAAGAAACAGAAACAACAGGAGGAACAGTAGAAAGGGTAAGCGGAGGACTAGTCAGGGGCTCCAGGATGGCCAACTGCCTTTTCCTAGGTCGCCAGAGCCAGCCACCTGGTTAGCTGTCATGGGCCTCTTCCCAGGGACTTTGTCTTGCTTTATTTTCTTCTTCTCCTCTTGCCCCTTCAAAGCCTTGTTCAGCTGCTCGGCAGTCCTCATCTCCTCGGTTTTGTCGCTCACCATTTTCCTCTTCTCCCACGCTACTCTCTTCCTCTCGGCCTCTCGAATAGTCTGCTTTTAGCAATTGGAGAGGTATCTCTTTCCTGAAAAGAAACAAGTGTCAAGTCCTAAGAAAGTACTCAAAAGGCAGAGCATCAGATGTAGAAGAATGACTTACAGTTGCTAGGATTCCTAGAAATGTGCTTAGCCCTAGGAACAGGTAGGCCGGTGCTTATGAGGAAATCCTCGTCCGTCAGATCTGTGACATGACGATGATGCTCTGAAATTTGGGCTACTATCACACACTTCCGAAACAGCGCAGAAAATGCTCGGCCTTGCTCGATACCTGAAAAAGATGAAAATATAGTTAAAACGTCAGTCTGTCAGCCCGTTGAGGAATCTATGTCGAAAACACTCTTACTGGATTCCATATAGCTCATGGTAATGGTCGTGCCCTTGTCATTGGAACTCGACGGACTTCTCCACTCGCCCCTACCCAGAACTAACTCTCTTTCCAACTAGGGTCGGATTCAGACGCCTCTCTCACTAGGTTTTCCCAGAGGTTTAAGGCCCCATCCTTAGACCGTACAGCTAGGTTAAACCATCCTTTCCTAGCGGGTGAGGGCCGTCGCACATAGTACGAGTTGAAATCTTCAAGACTCAGATACCCCCATCTTTTGTGTTGCCACAAAGCGAGGACTTCGGTTATTGTCCTCTAGCTCGCAGGTGTAACTTGAGAGGAGGCAATCCTCTAGGATCTCAACAGCCCAATGACAAGCCTCAGAAGTGAGACGTCGAAGCTAGCCTCAAACATCCTAATGCTCCCCGCTACGCATCCCCTAGGGAGCAAGAGCCCGTTCTCCCTCATAAAGGACCTAAAGTACAACGCGATCAGGAACGTAGTAATCCTGCCTTACCACATGAAGGTCAGTTTCCCTTATTTTGGAAGGAATGTGTTTGCACACTCGAGGTCGGTGTTTATCGCAAATAACCGCCACCGGAGGCCTCCCACTAGAACTCACCTCCTCATCACTCTCGCTTTTATCATCTATCCAATCAAAACGAACTCCAGACACTGAATCCGGCGTTTCTTTCGCCGTCTCCTCATCCGTAGGCCACTCTATGTCTATTGCCATGCTTTCATCTGCATCACTTATCGGAAGAGGCCTATCTCTACCCTCCATGCAGTGAAATCCCCTATAAATCTGGAAAAGAGTTTTTTTTTTTTTACCTTGATACTGAGATTATCTCGGTAGCTTAGAGGAACACCGAGGGAGGATCAACAAATTGCAAAGAACTCTAAAGAGATTGATGA